>BQKN01040714.1:0-12842 GCA_022839385.1 Asparagus kiusianus | reverse complement strand
ATTCCATTTAGCACTAGCTCAGCTGTTAGCTAAGAACCAAGGATTCTCAGCCTATAGTTTTGAGGAATATATTGTTAAATATAGTTAGTAGTTATATTGCATCCTTTTCTTTTAGTCCCACATCGCTTAGAATACTAGAACCTTTTCTGTCGCACTTGTATTTAAACACTTCAATGCAATGAATAAAATTGTCTCTTCTTTTCCCTAAAGCTCTATTCTTAACATGGTATCAGAGTCATACTCTTGATCCTAGAAACTTCTTTCTTCTTCCTCTACATCGATCCACTGGGCGGTTTTTGCTAAAAACTCCGCACTTCTCCTCACAACATCATCTCATAAAAAAAATCCCACCTTTATCTCCAAACGAAGCCCTTGACGAACTTCTAAAATGATCTACTCCTCCAAATTGCCCAAGCGTAGCCCGTGTTCTGATACCACTTGTTGTACGTAGTAGAAATTTTGGCAGCACCTCTGGTGTTCGTCAAGAGAGTAGATCTCAACTAAATCACTGTTTTACAAAGGAAACAAGAACCAAAAATAAAATATCTCAACAAAGTGAGATAGCAGCTCTTCCTCTCATCAGTTCTAGGACTGACCTGTCGAGGGAACCTAAACTCTCTATTACAAATCACGGCACAAACAATCAATTTTATCGTAGTTCCGCAAGTTACCTACGTCCATGGGGCCAGGAGGGGGGAGATCTACTATTAGAGAAAAAGAATACAAATGGGTTTACAATCACACAAATTAAACTCTCAAACTAACTCTCAAATCTCTCTCAAAAGGATGCTGCAAACCCTCTCAAAATCGGCGCAAAGGACTGCACAAAACTCTTCTTAAAGTTGCCGGCTCTGCTTCTTTTTCAGCACTTTTTCCGCCGCGATTTTCCCTTGCATAGCGAATTTTCCCTCTGCCTGTACGCAGCCGAACTCTCCCCCTTTTGCACAAAACACTAGGATAAACATACGCTGATATTTATAAAGCTCAAATCGGGTGGGCATGTAGCAAAGAAAACTCCTCAACACGTGATCTCTTCATGCTTGACGTGGCCCCCACAAGCACTCTTCCTTTCACGCGATTGCTGCTTTGGGTTTGTCATGAGACACATCCAAGTGTAGCCCTCACTTACCTTTCTCCCCTCTGCGATCTCTTCACAAGTTGGAAAACGCGTCATTCTTTCACAAGAAGCACGCTGCAGTACATTATTTCTACAGTCTTCTTCCTCATTTTGCTCTACACCACAAAAGAAGGAGAAATAAAACGTATTAAGCCTTTTGCAAAGCACTGATGGTTCAAAGCTGTAACCTCTCTTTCCCTTTAGTTTTTTTCTGTATATATATATGAATAGCTTTCAAACATTAAAACATGTCATTGACAACTAGAGAGTTATGTATTCCATTTAGCACTAGCTCAGCTGTTAGCTAAGAACCAAGGATTCTTAGCCTTTAGTTTTGAGGAATATATTGTTAAATATAGTTAGTAGTTATATTGTATCCTTTTCTTCTAGTCTCACATCGCTTAGAATACTAGAATCTTTTCTCTCGCACTTGTATTTAAACACTTCAATGCAATGAATAAAATTGTCTCTTATTTTTCCCTAAAGCTCTATTCTTAACATGGTATTAGAGTCATCCTCTTGATCCCAGAGACTTCTTTCTTCTTCCTCTACATCGATCCACCGGGCGGTTTTTGCTAAAAACTCCGCACTTCTCATCGGCTGCCACGATACTAGATTAAACATTGACACACCGCCCCATCACTCACAACATCATCTCATGAAAAAACCCTAGCGCTAGTAAAAAATGAATTATCTTTTAGACAGAAAAATTTTCGTTTAAAATGATGATAATATCGACGGAAAATATCCCTCATTGTTATTCATGAATCATCCTCTAAGATGGAAAAAATTTCCGTGTACGATCCTTGCTCGACGGAAATTTTATCTAAACGTAACCCCCAAATGTTTTTCATTCCCCCCCAATTTTTTTTGTTACGCGCTCAAATCCCTATCTCTGCCCCATCTCTCTCGAATCCTTGTGAAAATAGATCTTTTTCCTAGTCTCTCTCAAATCCCTCCGTCGATACACCTCACACGCTCCTTACCATCTCCTCTCAGTCTCAGCTCCTGGCCATCGTCGACGCCCGATGTCGTCGTCATCGAGGTCTCGGGTTGGAAGCACCGTTGAGTCGCTACCGTCAGTCCCTTGTTCGGATCTGCCTATCCAAACACCTTCTACAACTGCTGCTCCCGCTACTACGGCGTCAGCTGCGACCCCTCCACTGGCCGCGTCGCCGACATCTCCCTCCCTCCGTGGCGGGTCTCCGGACCCTATCCTTGCTCGCTCCGTCCCCATCCCCTCCTGCATCAGCTCCCTTTCGTTCCTCCGCCATCTTGATCTTGTCGGTAACCAGATCTCTGGCCGAATCCCGGTAATCTTAAAGCTTTAACCGTCCTCAACCTCGCTGATAACAAGCTTTAACCGGGAACCAGCTTAGTGGCTCCATACCGGCGCGTTTCGGGAGTCTCAAGATGCTCAGCGGCGCTCTTATTGATAGGAACTGACCTTGCACCTACTTCAAGGCATACTTTTGATCTTTGACTTTTTATAATGATCCTTATATTTGGGTGTATCCAATATGTTTATTACCTCTACAGCTCAGCCACATCATTTCAATTTTTTCTGAGTAGATCAATTGACCATATATTGAAGTGAATGGTTTGCCATGATACATGCAAGTTACTTTGTATTTGACTATCCTACATATTTATCCTTCAACTATTTTGACAGTCTTACTAGGATTTTGAGTTTTCCTTATGCTTGTAGATTCTTCTGCCATGTCCTCTAAACCTTCACATTCTCATGAGCTTAAATATGATTTTTTTCAGTGTACTCTGCCCAGGAACAATGTTCTGGTGGACCAATCTCAGAGCCTAGAGCGTAGAATTATTGGTTTGCATAATCAAATAAAAGTGAAACCTCAAATATGAAGTTTTCATATTTGGTGAATGAAGATAGAAATGTTGGACTTAAACGTGATTAAATCATAGAGAATAAACTTAAGAGCGGAAGCTTATACCTGAATCCATGGCTTGGATTTGAGATGTGTTTTGGATCTTCTAATCTTAGGGTTTCTCTCCTTAAGATCTCTTTAGATGGGGTAAGAGAATGAGAGTGGCTAACCCTAGATTAGGGACCATAACCCCATATATATAGGTCTTGTACTTTTGTAATTTGGCCCCTCATCAAATCATAATTACAACCCGGTATCTGCACATATAACCCCATGATTATATTTAAATACTCATTATCCCAACTTAATTGATCACTTCAGTGGGTTATCCTTAAACGATACCAGTACACATTGATTAATCATTTGTGCCCACAAATAGATTTAATTAGATTAAATCCAACAAGAAATTCCAGGGCAAGCATGGATATACCTTTTGAAATGTTGATTCTTATTTTTGAGAAGATGCAGCAACTTGCTCTTAGCAAGAGGGAGGAGTATATCCAGGTTGAAGCATTATCTGTAATGAATCTAACGTTGATGGCAAGTAACCCCTCAGAGAGAGAAAGGTATGCTGCTTTCTATTTCACTGCATAGACGCAACCTTCCTACTCAAAAAGAAGCCTGATTAGTTTGTACATTAACAATTACATAGGTTTGGACTCGTGCAACTGTTGGAGGCTTTGCCGAAGTTATTGCAGAAGGAAATTGGCTTGTGCGTGAGAAAGCAAGCCGTGCGTCTTCGGTTTCTTTTACTTAACTGTAGGTTTTTATCTTTGCTTGTTGTGCCATTATCCATGATATTCCTTGCAGCCTAATAAATTATTTTCTGCTCTTTTACTCTCCCCTTCTTTACCATGGTTCGGTAGTGTTTCGCTCAACATTGACGGTTTAAATGAGAACAAGCTGGGGCTCTGCTTCCATAGATTAGCCATTTCCCTTCTAGTGAATGGTTACATTCTTAGATGGAGAGGGAGTTTGTTTTATTTATTTAATGCATATATATTTTTCAGCTTAAAAGCTGTTGGTGCATATATTTTGATTCAAAATAATACAGGAATAGATAACTTGGTTGTGACAACCTAATACTTGGGAATACATAGGCGGAATTTGTTTATGTTCTGTTTTGTGCAATTTCTTTGCCTATATATGACAATTGTTCTTATTCTACAAGGTGCACAATTGCACATAACTGTTACGGTACATCTAATCAAGTATAGTCTTCTTTACCATCATGTATTTGCTTAGCAATTGGCATTTGAGACCTTTATTTTGGAATTGTAGGCCCAAAGGTGTTATCGGTGTTTTGTGATGAAACTGACCATGCAAAAACAACAGATTGCCTAATAGCTACACCAACATTACGGGAAGGAACTAACCGTATCCTTGAGAGCTTAGCAGAATGCTTAGCTTGTGCTGGAGTTAATACTGAGGTATGCATTTATAGAATGAATTTCCATGAAGGATACATGGTGCATGTGTGTCTCTGTATGCGCATGCATGTCTGTGTCCATCTGTCTTGTATCATGAGCTTGTACCACTATAATAGCTAAACAAAAAACTGTTATATATTTAACTTTTATTTTATAGAAACCAATGCCTGGATCATCATTTTCCTTTTTATTCTTTATTATGAAAGCCAACAGACTATGCTATTAATTCTACTATGTCGGGTCTGGTGCCACTAGTCAGATTCGATTATAGTTATAATAGAGAGAATTTTTGGAATTAGCTTGGGGCATAATTATTATGTGACTTTGGGTTTGTTTGTAATGCATTAATAGCCTTATAGCAATTTTACGTAAACCCAATAACAATTGCAGAGATAACTACAAAAATGAATTCTATGAAAGTGATGTTTCTTGATGTTCTTTACCGTAAAATTGCTTATAGATTTATTTTATGATCAATTGTAAGTGATTATGATTGGTCTATTTATCTCTCATGTGTTTTCAGTATTCTTCTTTCACGGTATACAATAATCATTCTTTTCTTTTTTTAGTTTCTAATTCTTGTTTGTATAATTGCTCAATATGTCTAGAAGGGAACATCTGCGATATAAGTGCTTTCAGACATCCGACTTAAACTAAGTTACATTACTCTCGGTATTAATAGTTTACATATGTAATACTGCAAACTATAAATTATCCTAGACGGAAACTTGGCTGTTTCAGGTTTACTGACTTTGTTTTTACCATGTTTCTTGCAGTGTCTCTGAAACCCGAGCTTTTTGAAGGATTACGTTTTGACTTTACAAAAGGTTTGAACCAGAAGTTTTACGTTTTGACTTTACAAAAGGTTTGAACCAGAAGTTTTCACTGAGTCACAGGTAATTTAGTATTTAATTATTGAATGATTATGAATTCTTCTAAAGTGTTAGTGCATTGAATGATTATGATTTATGTTGTGCGCAGCGGAACTCGAAACCACACGAACAAGCACAAGATAAATCACAACCAAATAAGCCAAATACAATACCACAGCAAGACAAACGAATTTTATGTGGTTCGGCAAGTTGTCTACGTCCACGGGGTAAGGAGGGGAGAGTTCTTACTATTAGAAATCAAGAGAATATAAATAGGGTTACAAATCTCACCAAATAAATCCTAAAATAAAGCCTCTAAATCTCTCACAAATCTCCCACAATTAGATGCAACAATCTCCTCTCTAAGACTGTTCAAAACGTCCTTACTTAACCCTAATTAATTAGGATTAGATTTATATAACAACTTAGAAACGAAACGGGTTGAAAACCAAAACCCAGCTTAGACCCGACTCGCGGTCGACCGCCGCGCCATGCGCGGTCAACCGCAAAAATGATAAAAACTTTCCTGAGTCTCTGGACTTTCGGCGGTTGATCGCCGCACCAAGCGCGGTCGACTGCGACCTGATACTGAACAGAACTCATCCTCGTGCACGTTGACGGTCGACCGCCGCGCCACACGCGGTCGACCACACAGCACCCAAACCTGTTCCTTCTTCTTTTCCTGCGATCTTCATCGTTGTGCTCGTCATTTCTTTAATTCTCCACCTCGGCAAACATTTCTACCAAACTGAGCCGACACCAAATCATCCAAATGTCCCACTTGTTGCGTCCAGGACGAAGTGGAAACAACCCACGATAACGGACTCAATCCACAACAAGTCGGGAACCTAAACGAGAGCTCAAACAATCTCCCCCCATCAAAATCAACAGATCCAACCGGCTGCATCAAACATGACTACCTACGTATCCTCTTGCCAAGGAATCAAGCCGAATGTAGTTCACCCAAATGACCTCCAAAGGCTCTCAACTCTGAAGAATGTTTAATAGCTTCATACAATGATCAAATTTTACACCTGAAATAACATTGGTCAACATATCCGCAGGGTTGTCTTTCGTGTGTATCTTCTCCAATATGACGTCTCTATCATCCAATACGTCACGAACAAAGTGGAATCTGACATCAATGTGCTTCGTGCGTGCATGATAAACCTGGTTTTCGCCAAATAAATAGCCGACATGCTATCACAATATATCCGAAGGGTCTCCTGTGTAATTTTCAAGTCCTCTAGCAATCCACGCAACCACAAAGTCTCCTTAACATCTTCAGTCACTGCCATATATTCCGCCTCTGTAGTAGAGAGAGTCACTGTAGACTGAAGTGTACATCTTTAATATACCGGTGCATCTGCTAGTGTAAATACATATTCTGAAGTAGATCGGCGCTTGTCAAGATCCCCCGCATAATCTGAATCCACGTAGCCAATACAATCCTGCCCATTCTTCTCACTCTTCTGAAATATCAATCCAACATCCACGGTGCCTTTAACATACCGTAGAATCCACTTCACTGTCTCCCAATGACCCTTTCCGGGATCGTGCATGTACCTCGATACCATACTCACGGTCTGTGACAAATCTGGCCTCGTACACACCATCACATACATCAAGCTACCCACTGCACTGGCATATGGAACATTCGACATATAATCTCTGTCCTCAACAGAAACATGTAACATATTAGCTGAAAGCTTAAAGTGGGGAGCCAATGGAGTGCTAACTGTTTTTGCATTGCCATTAAAGCTGAATTTCTTCAACATCTTCTGCAAATAACTCCTACGTGTAAGATTCAATCTCCCCTTCACCCTTTCTCTCTCTATCTCCATACCCAATATCTTCTTAGCTTCTCCAAGATCCTTCATTTCAAACTCGGATGACAACTCCTCTTTTAACTTTCAAATAGTCGAAGAATTCCTGGAAGCAATAAGCATATCATCAACATATAAAAGCAAATATATGTGCTTACCATCCTGTAGCTTGTGAATGTAAACACATGGGTCATATGGGCTCCTCGTGTACCCATGACCAATAATGAAGCAATCGGATCTCTTGTACCACTGTCGCGACAATTGTTTCAAATCATAAAGAGACTTCTTCAGCTTGCAAACTAAATCTTTCTTTTCTGCAGCTTTGAATCCCAATGGTTGTGTCATGTAGATCTCATCATCTAAATATCCGTGTAGAAAGGTTGTCTTAACATCCATCTGGACCAAATCCAAATCCAGTTGTGCCACCAATGCCAATAAAATTCGAATCGATGAATGCTTCACAACGGGTAAAAATACATCGTTGTAATCAACGTCCTCAAGCTATGCATATCTCTTGGCAACCAATCTAGCTTTGTACCTAATGTCCCAAATAGAAGATCCCTCGTTCTTCGCATATACCCACTTGTAACCAATAGCTTTCTTACCTTTAGGTAGCATTGTAAGTTCCAAAGTGTCGTTCTTCTGAAGAGATCGCATCTCCTCCTCCATAGCTTCCCTCCACCTGATCGAATCGGGGCTAGACTTTGTCTCCTTGAATGTGGATGGAACCATATCAACGACCTCTACTGATAATGCATATGCGACCATGACATCATTATACCTAGCTGGCCGAAGAATCACCCTTCTAGGTTTGTTCGCTGCAACAGACTCTTGAACATGATCCTACTCCTGAGCCTCACAATCCAATATATCCTCTATTTGCCCGGCTGTCATCCCATCTCCTTCCAGTGTCATCTCTGTAGAAGCCTCAATAGATACAATGCTATCTGAAGTGGGTGGAGTCACATCATCTTCCACCTGCTGCGATATCTCTCTAATCTGGTCTTCCTCCATTTGTCGAGGAACTTGAGGCCTCATCATGTACGTCTCATCAAATGTGACATCCCTACTAATAACTATCTTCTTATCATGTGGATCCCATAATTTGAAGCATTTAACTCCATCTCTAAATCCCACAAAGAGTGCCTTCCTCGCCATCGGATTCAATTTACCATCACTAACATGATAATAAGGACACCCAAATATCTGAAGCGACTCATAGTCACTAGCTACCGAATCAGACCAACGCTCCAAAAGAGTCTTCCTTTGTATCGTAGTGCACGATAACCTATTAACGAGATGGCTCGTATAAACCAACGACTCGGCCCAAAAGGATCTAGGCAATCCACTCCGCGTCATCATACATCGCACCTTCTCCAGTAAGGTATAATTCAATCTCTCAGCCACCCCATTCTGTTGCGGTGTCTCTCGAACTGTGAAGTGTCATCTAATGTCGTGATCCCGACAAAATTACAGAAACGGATCACTCTTATACTCTCCACTGTTATTTGAACGTAGAGTCTTTACCTTTCTACTTGTCTGCAGTTTCATTGTCTTCTTTCACTCCACAAAAATATCCAGGATTTCATGTTTATGCTTCATAGGGTATACCCAATTCCTCCTGGAATAGTCATCAATGAAAGTGACAAAATAGTTAGCCTAACCAAGTGATGTGTTCTTAAAAGGGTCACAAACATCTGTGTGAACGTAATCCAATATACATTGGGTATTGTGAATAGCGGTGTCAAACTCCTCTCTAGTCTTCTTCCTAAGTACACAATGCTCACACAACTCCATCTTGCAGGTCTTAGCACCTATCAAAAGCCCATGTTTCGCCAGTGACTGCAGGGACTTATCACCTGTGTGTCCTAGTCTCATGTGCCATAGAGTAGTAGTGTCTTCTTCTGTAGTGATAGAAGCTGTCAGACCTCATGTAACTGTTTTGCCCTTCAAGTAGTATAGAAAGTTTCCCCTGACTCGCATCACCCCATAGAACCCTTCGTGACCTTCACGGTAGCATCCTCTAAGGTCACTCGATAACCAACTGCTTTCAAAGTACCAAGAGAAATGATGTTATTCGTCAACTGTGGCACGAACCTCACTTCTTTCAACTCCCTCATCACACCATCATGCATCCTGATCCGAACTGAACCAATACCACCAATAAGGCATACATGGTCATTACCCATAAGCACGACATCCCCTCTTTCCAGCTCCTCAAAACTTGAGAACCAATTCCTCATCAGGCAAATGTGATATGTGGCTCCTGACTCCAACATCTAATCTGTGGAGTTGGCATAGCAAACCGACGGTAGTGCAGGATACGAATAGCCCGAAGAATCTGAATATGAATGTTCGCCAACACCTTTTGCAACATTCACTTTTGAAGCTTGTACAGCTTTCTTCTTGTTCTTCCTGGTTTTTTCCTTCCACTTTGGGCAGTCAATCTTCCAATGTCCCTCTTTATAATATTGACATTGGTTTCTACCAACACTCTTATATGCACCTCTATTCTTCGACATTGAACAGTTGTCTTGACGGCGGTTTGGAGTACGGCCTTGAACTGCTAATGCATCTCTCGATGCCTTCTCAGAGGGTTTGCCATCACGCTTCCTTAGCTCATAATTCACCAACGTCGAGGTCATCTCATTGTAGCTAATTGTTATTCTTCCATTGATCATAGTGAGAACGAACGTACCATAATCATTCTCGGGCAACGAACACAATAGTAATATCACATTGTCTTCATCCTCAACCATGATATCCACATTGGTCATATCTGAAAGTAGCTTCGTGAAATTGCTGATATGCTCCCTGATGAAAACTTCCTTCTTCATCTTGAACTGGTAAAACCTCTTCTTCAGGTGAAGCCGATTCTTAACGCTCTTCGTAAGATACTTCTCATTGAGTGTTTCCCACATTCTCTTCCCTGACGTCTCGTTCATCACGTCATAAATAAGATCCGACGCCAAGCATGACCGAATAACTCCACAAGTAATACTATTCATCTTCTTCCAAACATTGTCCTCCATACCAGTGGATTTCTCTTGTGACTCAAGAGTCTCCTCTAAATTCTGTGCATCCAATGCATCCATCACATAACACCTCCACAAACCGAAATTAATCTTGCCGTCGAACTTCGGAACATCAATCTTCGTGTTATTGATGCTCATACTCTATATCGCCTTCGTAAGAGACGAACCTGATGTGCTTGCCTCTCCCATGTTGTTGATCTAACTCTTCAAATAAGAATCCTTCATCGAATCATTTGAACAAGCCCTAAGATAAACTTGAAGCTCTGATACCACTTGTTGTGCGCAGCGGAACTCGAAACCACACGAACAAGCACAAGATAAATCATAACCAAATAAGCCAAACACAATACCACAGCAAGACAAACGAATTTTACGTGGTTTAGCAAGTTGCCAACGTCCATGGGGCAATGAGGGGAGAGTTCTTACTATTAGAAATCAAGAGAATACAAATAGGGTTACAAATCTCACCAAATAAACCCTAAAACAAAGCCTCTAGGTCTCTCACAAATCTCTCACAATTGGATGCAACAATCCCTTCTCAAAGACGGTTCAAAACGTCTTTACATAACCCTAATTAATTAGGATTAGACTTATATATCAACTCAGAAACAAAACGGGTTGAAAACCAAAACCCAGCTTAGACCCGACTCGCGGTCGATCGCCGCGCCATGCGCGGTCGATCGCGAAAATGACAAAAACTTTCCTGAGTCTTTGGACTTTTGGCGGTCGACCGCCGCACCAAGCGCGGTCGACTACGACTTGATACTGAACAGAACTCATCATCGTGCACGTTGGCAGTCGACCGTCGGGCCACACGCGGTCAACCGGATAGCACCCAAACCTGTTCCTTCGTCTTTTCCTGCGGTCTTCGTCGCTATGCTCGCCATTTCTTCAATTTATTCTAAGGTTTAGCTTTAACATTGTAGTGTTTTGTAAGCTTTGACTTTAAAATTGTATGCCAGTCACTGATTAAGCTAACCTCTAATATCCTTCTTACCTATTTTGTAGGTTGCCCTCATACCTTACATCACTGCTGGTGATCCCGATCTCTCAACAACCTCAGAAGTATTGAAAGTTCTCGACTCATGCGGTTCCGATTGTACATAAACATATAAATAGAAATTTAGTTATTATCTATGTAAACAATTTATGTATCGTTTTAGGCTTTGATATTGGAATATAATTAGATTGTGTTGGATATGAATATGATTTGGTGTTGTGCTATATTGTGTTCATGTGATATTATATGCTGTGCAAAGTAGATTCTGCCAAAAAAAAAACTGTAACATCCTAGACGGGGATTCCATCTAGGATGTTCCTCCTAGATGGAAAATTCCGTCTAGGATGTTTATATGTATCCTAGACGGAACTTCCGTCTAGGATAGTATCGTAGACGGTACTATCCTAGACGAAACTTCCATCTAAGATACATCTTAGATGGAATTTTCGTCTAGGATTATCCTAGACAGTTTTTTTCCGTCTAGAAATATTCTAGACGGTATTTTGTTCCGTCTAGGATGCATTTCTGTCTAGGATAGTATCCTAAACGGAATTCTGTCTAGGATACCGTCTAAGATGATGCATTCTCGGCGAAAATATACTAGACCAACATCCTAGACGGAATTCCGTCTAGGATAACTAATTTAGATGGAAATCTAGTCATCCTAGACGGAAAATTCTGTCTAGGATGCTTGATTTTCTACTAGAGCCCTAACCTCGCATGGCATAATGACACTGTTCACCCATTGAAACCTTCGTTCATAGCAAAATCCTAGTCCTAACCTCGCTACAATGACAGTATTCATCCATGGGTTACTGTTCATCCACTTCATCGCATGCACACAAGGTGTTCGACGGATTTCCTTAGCAAGATTTCTTGCTACTCGGCCAGCCTCTAGCCAAGTTGTCTCCCATCGTGCGCTTTCCACTCACCGATGCTTATAAGATCCGATCACCGCGCCTCCTCTTGCGACCACCGTGCGTGACCGTTGATCATTGCTGCAACACCATATCTCGCCGCTTGCAAGATCCAGTGACCGCGCCTTCTCCCATGATTATAGGTCAGCTCTCTCGCAACCACCGTGCGTGACCGTCGATCATTGCTGCAATAACATGATCTTGTCGCCTGCAATTCCAACCACCGATGTGCTTCAATTCAACCACCTGTCACCAAGCCATGCTAACAACCATCTATGTAAATTTGGCTCTTCTTACCCAAGCTCGCGGTTCTCTATTGATCATGAGTTTGACAGAGGGCGTTAAATATAGTTATTAGGCATATTATATCCCTTTCTTTTAGTCTCATGTTGCTTAGAATACTAAAACCTTTTTTCTCGGTCTTGTATTTAAACACTTTAGTACAATGAATAAAATTATCTCTTCTCTTCCCTGAAGTTCTATTCTTAACATATATAAAAAGGATCACTTCAATATTTTGTTTTAAATAATTCACTAAGTTAGGGATTGATGACAACGAGAGGGCGGCTCATTTAGCAAAATGGTCTTATAAGAGAGAGAGAGAGAGAGAGAGAGAGAGAGAGAGAGAGAGAGAGAGAGGTGAGACCACCACTTTATAATGTGACAAGCAGGGTGAGCATCACCACATGACTATCTTTAATAACTAATTTTGCACAAAGATTATATATATATATATATATATATATATAT
>BQKN01040709.1:0-12099 GCA_022839385.1 Asparagus kiusianus | reverse complement strand
AGTGTGAGCATTGGTCGAAGGGAGTGTATATTTTAATCGTCTAGAAGCCCCCCCCCCCCCCCCCACCCACCCCCCACCACCCTCCCCTCCCAAAAAAAATTTAGATCTTACTTTTGGCTTGTAACAAGGATTAAGATACTTTGGGTAATAGCCAGACGTTTACTGTTTAACATAGCTCGAGTCGTCTTATTTAGGTTGAAACTTGTCCTTATTTATCTACTTGGTTGTCAGAAGTGTACTATTGTCTATTGAACATGACTTTCTTTGCTATAAATTCATCTTGGTTAAATGCTCGATTGCATTACTCATGTACTTGTTGGACTCTGCACAGTTTAAGCACTTAAGGCTTTAGAGCATGGAGAAGTAGTTTATACTTGTATACTCATCAGAGTAGAGAGTAGTTTAATCTCGTATACTAATCGGAGGTTAGGAAGTAGTTTAACATCATAATCCCATTAGAGATTATAAGAGATCGATAGATGTGTAATGTTAACATGTCGACTCGAAAGTGGACTAACAGAGGTATAAGTCTAGTGGTACATGTTATTCAGAGGAGTAGTGTTAATATGACAGTAGAGAAAGTTGATAAAGGTGTAAAGTTAGCCAATCGATGGAATCATACTGATAGAGATGTAATGTTAATATATCATGTTTGCAAAGGTAATATTGTTCAGAGGTAGAGTGTTAACATAACAGTACTAAAACTTTTTGACAGAGGTGTGATGTTAACGTGCCAAAAGGAGTGACTAACAGAGGTGTAGTGTTAAACGATCAGTTTAAAAGAGTCCAATGGATGACTACCATTTAAAAGTATAATGTTAACTTAACGATAGAAAATTAATGAAAGTGTAATGTTAACTAGTTAATTTTTTGACAAAGATAGATTGATAGAGGTGTAATGTTAACCGGTCGAATCCGAAAATACATGTCGACAGAGATGTAATGTTAACTAATTGATAAAATGGTTTGACAAAGGTGTAATGTTAATCGGTCGAGTCATTAGGGTGCAACCTGTTTAGAGGTGTAATGTCAATATGATGGTAGTAATGCATTTGGAGTCAAGTAGAGTGTGATGTTAACTTAATGACTCATTGGGATTTTGGTTAGATTTTGGATCAAGATGATCAAGACTTATAGTTAGAGTTGGTAACTTGAACGTGACTGGTATCTCTGTGGGGAGATTAAATTGGCTAGGATAAAGGGTAATATTTCTTAAGAAACTTCTCATTGATTGACGCCATGAGCATATTATCATTTTGGTCAATTAGGCAATTTGCTCCATTTGAGTAGGTTGTCTGTACTACAAACAGATCTTCCCGTTTGGGTTGGAATTTACCCTTAGTCTCACGTGTTATGATCATGGGTCAATGAACAACTAAGACCAGGTTACCTTCTTTGAAGGAACATTCTCGGACTCTCCTGTTGAAGGCTTTTGAGATCCGTGACTGGTAGATCTTAATTAGTTTCTGAGATTAAAGCTTTAATTCATCTAGCACCTCTAGTTCTTGGAGCCACTTTTGATGATGTTCTTCAGTTATCATTTTCTCAGCAAGGGTGATTCTCAGTGATGGCATTGAAATTTCCAGAGGGATCACAGCTTCACATCTGTAGACCAATAAAAAAAGCAGTTTGATAAGCCTATAAACACTCTTTAAGTTTTCTCGTCTCAATCTCGTTTGTAGGAGGAAACAAACTTCTTCAGAAGTTTGGTCTTACTAAAAGCTTTGGCTAGACCATTGGTGGCCAGATTATATAGCATAGAAGCCACATCTTAGATTTAGGATTTGTCATAGAACTTGAAGAAAGGTCAGCTAATAAACTACGGACTGTTATCATGAACAATTCTTCGATGGACATCGAATTGGTAGATAACGTGGTGTTTGAAGAGCTTAACCATGTTAGAAGTCTGGACTTCTATGAGCGGAATAACTTCAACCCACGTGGAGAAGTAATCAGTGATAGTCAGAATAAATCGATGGATTTTAGGGGATGGTGGGCTAATTAGCCTAATATTATCCATACCCCATGTCTTGAATGGCCACGAGGCGACACTCAGATGTAATTCTTTTGGAGGTTGATGTAGGAAGTTAGCGCGAAATTGACACACACGACATATCTTGACATAGGCCACTACGTCCTGCAACCATCATTGACCAGTAACAGCCTAAACAACAAAGTCGGTCTTGAAGCTTAGGGCCGGGTTGATGAGCATGTATTATCATGGGCTTCTTTAATTGCCTCCCAAGCTTCACTTGGTGATAAGCATCAGTGTAATAAGTCTTCGAATGATCGGCAGTAACATGCCTATGTGAGTGAGTCATAGAAGAAAAGGCATGATCTCCTTTGGATAGGGCTTCGATATTATGTCATGCAAGGCATAGTCGATTACCGGGTCACACAATCATTAAGTTCAAAACCACCGGGTGTGGTACGAATCTCATTGGTTTCCATGATTCGCTTGGGACAACACAGCTGCTGTTTAGATACCATGATGTGCTTGGTAGACAAGGCCAAAGTAGCTGCTAGAGATGCCAAAGCATTGGCTTAAATATTCTTGAGGCGGGCTACATAGTTGATGTAGAAGCCTTCAAAATAATGAGCAAGTTTTATTGCTTCGTGGTATGCTAGGAGATATCAATGTGTCGGACCTCGTATTCCCCTTAAATTTGATTGACGACTAGCTTAGAATCACCATAGGCTTCACGATATCTTGTACCCATATCTTAGGTGAGTTGTAGGCTAATTGTGAGGGCATCATACTCAGCCACGTTATTAGAATAAGGATCGGTCAATGGATATGTTCAAGGAATGACGTGACCATGGGGAGTGAAGAGTAATACCCCCACACCTGTGACAATAACTCCATGGCTCTATTATGATGCGCTATTGAAATAGAGTTTCAACTCAAGGACATAATAATTTCACAAGCCTAGAACTCAAAGATCTCGGCTTTATCATGAGTACTCACAGAGAGCTAACTTCTGATGTCATGTAGGGTGTAAAGGCCGTCGTCAAAGATGTGATGTTGAACTTGATGACTAGTTGCTTCAACAAAGGTTGTACTATTAGACATATTGAAGAAAATGGTGTTGCCATTAAGGGCTCATGCCCCATAAGATGAAGTCAACAAATTAAGGTGGCATTGATGGGGAAGTGTTGTCATAGTCAAATGAGGCTATGTTGGTGTTACTAAAGAAGCGTTGCCATAACCATGATAGGTTGTGTTAGCATTGCTGAAGAAGCATTCCCTTAGCCATAGGAGGTTGTGTTGATGGTTCCATTTGATGCTATTCAGAGAGTGTTGAACTTTGATAAGGAGGATTGTCCCGTCTCGTTCTCATTATCAGAGGATTGTCTTGTCCCACTATTATTGTCTTTGTCGCTCGACCACAGATCATGTTGATTGAATCTATCACCAAATTTCTGGGCAATTTCTACCTGCTCAATTAGATCTTTCCACAAATTAGTCTTCACAACACCCATGTGAGCTTCTACTTGGTTGAGAAAGTTGTGCCGACATGTTTAGAGCAACATCAACAGCGGCATATCCAACAACGCAAGCTTAAATTACAAAACCGTTCGATGTAGGCTCTGACCAAGTCGTCTTCCCTTTGTTTCTCTAAAAGGAGCTAGGCCATTGTTACATCAGATTGGTCCTCGTGGAATTAGGATAAGAATTATGATTCCAAGTCAGCTCAAGATTTGGTTGATCCTTCAGCTAGATTCTGGAACTAATCGAAAGCTACCCCTTGAAGGGTGCTAATAAAAAGTCACATGTCACTCCTTACTATATTTCCCATTTACTGATAGAAGTAGTAGATGTGTTGGTTCGGGGAACATTTATCATTGAATGTGTGTAATGTTGGTGGCTTAAACTTTATTAGATAGGAAACAGAGTCCTATTCGATGGGATAAGATTGAATGATCCCAACCATCCTTAGTTCGGTCTTCTATGTAAGAGTGTTGAGCTAGTTTTGGAGGCTTTTGAGCATTTTTAATTTACGCCTTGTCTTCAGTGGACTAGATATTTGAGACTCTGATCGAGAGGTGAAAACATCTTATTGGTGCAGTGGCTCCTTCTTAGGAGAAATGTTAACTGGCTGCTTCTCTTTTGAAGTGCTTACAGGGGGTTAGTAATTAAGCAGCAGTTGTTGAAGCATATTTTTGAGTCGCTTGAAGCGTTTGTCAGATGCCATATTTTGGGCCTCAAACTGACAAATAAGATTGCCGATGGCCTCTTTGTCAGCCATGTTGGCAGCCCACTCTCGTTCTTGACTTGAGCTAGGAATTGTGTTTGATGCTATGGCTGAGTTAACATCATTAGCAAAAGGATGATCCACATGTAAAGGAGTTCGTCGAATAGGCAACCTCAAAACAGAGTAGTCAAAGGGGATAACTACCCCCTCTCAATCTAGTACGGCGATAGACACCATTGGTATTTGGATCTGACATGCTATCATCATCTTTTCGGGTTACACTGGTCATACTAACCATGAACTCTTGGAGATCAAGGTCGAAAGTAGCCTTGTTCTTGCGAGATTGCTGTCACCACTTGTTTACCTTTAGGGAAGCACGATGAACATCAGAAGATGTTTTAATGAGAACCTCCAGAGAGGTTGTTGGCTGACATCCAAATTCGATGGACTTTCGAGAGTCCTGACCTTCGCTCTAGGTGAGGGTCGCTAAAACCTTGCTCGGGAAGGAGCTTATTTTTCCTCCAGCGACACTAAGGCTACTTCTGGTGTGGTTTTCTCCGATTTAGGTGAAGCTGGTGTTGTCTTCACTCTGAGTGTATTTTACTCTGCCTCCAATGAAGTTGAGGCTATCATCGATGAGGGTCGCCGTGCTATGGGTGAAGCAGGGGTTGTCTTCACCATGGGTGAAGTTCACTATGCCTCTATCAAGGATGAAGCTATCTTCGACGAGGTTCGCCTTGCTTGGGATGAAGTTTGTTTTGCCTTCGGCAAGCCTGGGCCTATTTTCGACGAGGCTTGCCTTGCTGACTTTCATGATAATTTTCCTTAGGGTCATGCAATATTGGTATTAGCATGCCCTTTTAGAGAGATAAACTCTCTTAGATCAGTGAGAGCTCTAACTTGGATGAGTCAATTGTGCCTCTTGGGGGCAATTTTGCCTTTTTAGATTTTAGAAAGCGAACGTCTCCTATGACAATGTTGCTTTGACCTTCGGTTAGTGTGGTCAATCAAGTCCTTAGCACAAGTCAGAGTTTGTGATTTACACGATGAATCACCACAAATGATGCTTTTCCCTTGTGGAATCTGAGATGAGGGACTACTCCCATTCTTTGCTTCTATTAAAGAAGTGTAGCAAGCATCGCGAGATGCCTTAAAGTGAACCCTCAAAGGGGTTATGGACCGATGTTCAAAATTAGAAGACATGTGATCATCTTGGCTCTCATTTGTGGTGAGGGACGACACTTCGCTTTGGGAAAAGATCATTTGGCTATCAGCGAAGCTCAAGTTGTCTTTGGTGAAGTTCACCCTGACATGTGCGAGGGCTGAATTTGACACTATTTCTATATTGCAACACAACTTATGGTAGCTGATGGTGGTGGCCATGGATGACTGGTAAGAGGAGATAAATTTCACTAACTTCGCTTGATTAAATTTAATGACCAGCGATTGAGCAAAAGACCTTAAGGCCTTAGTGTTGAACTGCGACATGATCTTCTCATTGTTTGAGAAGGAAGTCACTAGCGGAGTTGTCATCCTGTTTTGGGTCTTTTGTATTACAATTGACACATATTACAATAAAAAATTACATGAAACAAAAGAAAAAATTATATTCCCTAGGGTTTTTTTCATGTGCGGATGGAGCATTGATCTTGTACTCTGTTGACAGTCCAACTAAGACGATGAGTCTTTTGTTGATTGATAATATCTAATCTCTTAGAATATAGCACGGTCTTTTCTAGATGAAGAGATATTTACAGATTCTTTTTCACAAGAATTATTGATTAAGCTAGATGACTAGCTAAAGAGAACGAATCATTTCTCACAAGGATCGTTGATCAAGCCAAATGATTAGCCGATGATAATGATCTATGAAGATCAATGAGAATAGAGGATAGATGTGCTTTTTGTCAATACAGCCTCTGAATCTCTCTCACAAGAGCTTACAAAGAATCAGCATTTAGCGGCTTCAGAACCTAAGTAAAGGTTGAAAGGATTCATTTTGACGCATGCTATGTGTTGAGCATAATCCCTCGGAGACTCTTAAAATTTTTGGGTATTCCCTTTCACAAGCTCTCAAAGACTACCGCCACCATATTCAGCGTCAACTCCAGTAGTAGCCAATCTCTTGGAAAGGTCCGACCTAAATGTTAGATTAACGATTTAAAGATGAAAGTGACTAGTTATATCATTGATGTCGAAATACCCTACAGTCTTCTTCTCAGATGACTGTGGATCCATTCTAGCATGATTGTCCCCTCAATGAACCGACTCTATCTTTTATGACGATAATCATACAATCAAGATTGTTCTTCCTAATAAAGAACACAACGATAACGAAGTAGACAATGAACCAAATCCAAATGATGATCTCATCTGGAAAATAGAACCGCTTCTAATTACCCTCAACGATCCAAGTACTGACTAGTCAACCGAAGATTGGGATGACTGGATTTTTAGTGAAGAAAAGTTTGCTTATGACTACTCTTTAGACTCTGAGTATGAAAACTCAAGAGTCGAAACTCTGATGTCTAGGCTAGCTTTAGAACCGACTTTGTACATGCCTATAAATAAGTCGTACTCAACTAATCAGCAGTTAGGTAATTCAAAATTCAGTAGAGGACATTAATATAACTGTCAGCTTACTCTGAATCTTAAATAATATGCCTACACTTTATGAGATCGTTCTCCAAACTATTAAATTAACGCGATCAAAGGGGTGGATATACTAAAAATATTGTTTTGCAGTGTCAATAAAAAATGGCAATATATAACAGATTTATAAATACAATGATCACACTAGAAGGGTTCTATGAAGATTACATGATCATCTTAATATAAAAAGAAAGTAAAAATAAATCTAAAAAAATTATAGCAAATTGATATGACTGCATCTTTAATTAAAAACAAACTCACATCAAACACGGTCTTCTTTAGAAAACATGATATTTTCCTTGTTGAGTTTTAATAATAATAAAAAACACCACGATGTTATCTTTTCTCTCTAGAGTGTTTTCAGAACGACATGTTAAATGTCTTAAGTCAACACTAGTTTGACCCATTATATATTAGTATTAAATATATAATTAACATATTATATAATAATTATAATAGAATACATTATAAATAAAATTTCATAATATTTACTTTATGTTATTACAATATTATTAATATTAAATATAAATCAATATAATATTGTATATTACATTATAATATAATATTGCACTTTAATGTATTATATTATATTATAATTATTACATATTATTTTCAAATAGTAATATATTTAATTATTATCAATTTGTTATTGTTATATATTACATAATATAAATGAATACATTATTTTTAAAATATTTTATTATTAATATAATTTTACTATTATTAATATAGTATAATATTATTAATATTATTAATATTATGTTATTACTAGTATATTATTAATAAATGAATGTGTTATAAATTCTAAATTCTTTAACATTATAATATTATAGTTCCTAATATGTTAAAATTTTTCTAATAATACTTTAATAATATGAATAAATTTTATTATAATATTAATAAATTATGATATAAATAAATATTATTATATTATGAATATATTATTATTACTTTAACATTTATTAGTAATATGTTATTTAAGTATTACATAAGATATTACTAAGAAATGTTAATGTAATGATAATATAGTCATAATATAACAATATTTATTTATATCATAACTTATTAATAATATAATAATATATATTTATATTAGTAAAGTATTATTAACAAAACTTTCACATAATAGAAACTATACTATTATAATGTTAAAGTATTTACAATATATTCATTTATTAATAATATTTTAATAATATGTAATAATTAATAATTATAAAATTTTATTCATAATATAATAATATTAATATAATAATATATTACGTTAGGTCTCATGTTTATGAGCCTACCATCTAATCTGGTTTTGATGATTAACAAACAATTCCTAACATCGTTTGTCGAGTGTTTGCATTTGATTGTTAGGTATCCTACACAAAGATAATCCGTTAGAGGTTGGATGGAATTGAGCGTAAACGACGATATCTTGGAGGTTGGTGGAAATCGGAATGAAGTCATCGCAATTTAAGTCGAGATTCATCATCGCTTCATCCGCTACCAAGACAAACTTAATTGAAGATCAAATAGCTTGAGTATAGTGTTTTAGGTTTATACTTTGTGTGTTTATACTTAGAGCTCAAAATTCATGCACACAGATATTTATTTTGATTTATCATTTATTTTTATTTATCGCCATTTTGAATTATAGACTTAACAACACGATTTTATATATTTCCTCAAGTCTATAAATCTATTTCAAAGTATTTCAAAACGTGTTCATCAAAATCAAGTTTCCAACAAGTTTGTATTTTTGACCGGTTTGCAAAATGGTAAGTTTTCACACTTGGGAAATGTAATTTGAAAATTTTCTTCTCTAACATATTCATCTTCATATATACAAACATTTCCCCAAGTTTTACTAATTTTGGAGTTAGTTTGTTATTTTTAATTAAATTTACAAAATTAGTTTTTTAGGTTTCATGTTGTTTTTTGCAAACCAGATGAGTTTTCATAAATGGGAAATAATATTTCAAAAAAAAATTCTTTAACATGTTTATTTTCATGTATATAAACATTTTCCCAAGTTTTACTATTTTTGGAGTTGATTAATTATTTTTAATTGATTTTACAAATTTAGCTTTTTTAGGTGAACAGTGTTTTTAGTCGACCGATATTGTTCATCGGTCGACCAAACTATTCATTCTTATCTGTGCATGTTATCAGTTGACCGACATTGTTCATCAGTTGATCGACACTGTTCATCAACCGCTTGATATTGTTCATCAGTCGACAGAACAGATGCAGTTTTCAGCCGTCTGAGTTTTTAGACCAATCAGCCGACCTATGCAAATCATCAGTCGACCGATCAACGGTCACAAAAGTAATGGCTAGTTTTTAAGGCTGTTTTTTAGGCTATAAAAGGTCCTCAATCCCCATTTCTTTTCTAAGAGTTTTTACAAAAGTTTTAAGAGATGTTTTTCACCAGTTTGTTTACAGTTTTGGTATGTTTGTTTTTGTGAAAAGAGGTTCACAAAGAGGAGGCTTGCAAGATTTCGGTTTGAGGAGTTCCACCTCAAATATCAATATCTACATCTCTTTGTCTTTTAGAGAAGTTTTTCTAACTCTTTTATCTAGCTAATTTACATTTTTATTCTCATATACATAAGCTAGATTAAATTGAGTTTGATTTCAATTTATTCATTGTTTGCACACACAACCTATTGAGCTTTAGTATTTCACACATCGTATATTCGGGTTGTGGTGTTGTATCTTTGAGAGTGAGCTTACAATTTTGTTCTCGTCTTTGTTGAAGAACAAAACACTTATTTGAGCTTGTAATTGTGAGATCACGTTGTAATACATAAGAACACTTAGAGAAGTGGTTGGGAGAGACCGTGGTCAATTCTAAGAGGAGTGGCATTGGTTGTAAAGCCTAGGGAGAGGTAGTAAATCCAAGCACTTGAGAAAGATGACACGGGTAGGGCCAACACTTAGAGGAGTGTATTGTGTGATTATCAATGTGTGATTATCAATGTGTGATTATCAATGTGTGATTTATAAACGCTATCGGTGAGCGTTGAAAATCGAATTGTGTAGTTGTTATTTGTGTTGATAGTGAAGAATCTCCTCGAGGGTGAGGAGCGGAGACGTAGGTCAAGGGTTGACCGAACTCCGTGATCATTTCCTTTGTGTTTGTGATTGTCTTGGCGCACTTTTATCTTTGTTATATCATGTGCATGTTTATATCGCCTATTGTGCTATATTGTTTATCCTTGCATATATCTCATTGTACATCATATTGCTAGGATATTAGTTAATAAGTTTTAATTTGGCATCAATATCGGATTAGATTAGCAATTACCCTATTCACCCCCTCTCTCTAGGGTTCTTTCATATTATTTTATAATTATTAATTTATCACAAATTATTTATTTAAAAATTAATTATATTATAATAAGTATATGACATTGTAAAGTATATTAATATATAATATTGTATAGTATATTACTATTATCATTGTTATACTATCATTATTATCAATAATTATTTTATAGTATTTTTTATTAATCTATAATTTTTTTATTTATTTGTATATCACGTTAACTTATTACATAATAAAGTATCAACATATTAAATATTAGTATCTAATATGTAATTATATTGTTATAGAAGATATTTTAATTATTAGTATATTTTATATTATTTACAAAATATTACTAATATAGTATATTAACTATAATATTGTATAATATCATAAGCATGTCAATAATAATTATATATTAATTATATTTAATATACTATGTTAGATATTATTTTGACTTCTCAAACTAAAAACTAAAACACCAAAGTTAAAACAACTAAAAGGTGTTTTGCAGTAAGTGTTTTTTTGGATGATTTAGCTTGAAAACACCATGATTTCCAAACGCGTGGTGTTTTATTATTATTTTTAACAAAAATATTATTTAAATAAAGAAAACACCATGGTATCCAGATAAAGCCGATATTATTATTTAAATCCCATCAGATTCAACTGTTCATTAAACATTGTATCATAATGATTATGCAATGGAAATATGCATGAGCAGGAATAAAATTTGTAGTACTTACCATGAGTTTCTGCTCCGTATTCAGCTAATGCCACCATCATATGACTCAAGCAGTAAAAAAGACCACCTTGAATTGGTCAAGGTATTTGCAACTCAATCATAAAATCGCAATAAAAATCTGTTCACCATGAACAGTTTTATTAATACTATGGACCTAGAATCAAATTATATTTTCCCTGGTCTTTTTTTTATTCCGTCCTAATCCAATTAACAGATGGCAACTATTAAACATATTATCACAATAAACTTCTAATCCAATTATTATACATATATAGCTCAGAAAATATCTCAAGATAGAAAAAAAGTTTGAGAACAAAAAACACAATAAAAGTGTCATTAAAAAAATAATCTCAAAAGTAAATAAATCGGGAACTGTTGAAATCTAAAAGACATTTTGTTGATATCTAAAAGACAAAATGTATGTGGACATCACTTTGTATGTGGACTATTAACTTCATGTCCTTTTGTCTTCCATCATGTATCTATAAATTGTACGATGTATGGAAATGGAAGTGATGAATAAAATTATAATTTCTCTTCTCCTCTTGCCTCTTGTCTCTTGTTTCATTTCTTTTGTATATTACAACACGTTATCAGCACGAATGGCTCTAGCCGGTTCGTGATCATCGGTTCGTAGTAATAGATTTTTAGGTGTATATCTTCTGCAAGCCTGCAAATGGAAAAGCAATTAAAATTAAAGGGAAAGGTGTTATCATCTGCAAGTATCCAAATGATGTAACAGTTGCACTTGGAAGCCTATCTGTTGTTGCACTTCTTATAGCTGCTTTTCTTAGCGTGGTTGCTGTGTTTTTCCCCTACAAAGGCCAATCTGTTCCAAAAGAAGCTTTGTTCCGCAGCACGACATTGACTGTTTTCCTTATTATTGTAGGGTAAGTTGTTTTCATCTTCCTGCTCTAGCTGATGGTAAGAGAAGTAGTTAGCTGATCTATACTTTCTATTAATTTTAAGCCAAGATTTCATTATAAGAATCTCTACTTTCTTTAGTATATTTTTGGTAGACTAGTTTTTTTTTTTCGTTGGAACAGAAGAGAAAAACATAACTTCTAGGCCTAAGCATTGTCATCAATTCACTTTTACTGTTACTTTATACAATGAAGTAGATGTCTGGCTCAAGTTTTGAATTCTCTCTCCCACATGTTTCCTATGCTTCTGGCTCAAGTTCATATGCATGTTAGACCCTAGAGGGGGGG
>BQKN01040704.1:0-10881 GCA_022839385.1 Asparagus kiusianus | reverse complement strand
CGCCACTTAGTCTTCTAATTTGTATGGGAGCATTATACGGTCTTTCAATTGTTACTAATGTTTAGAGTATAAGAGTAGTGGTTAGGGGGTAGTGACATTATCCACATTTCATTATTGTTGTAGTTTATCTTAATGATTTAGAATTTCTTGATATTGGTTTGTCAAATATTTAATAATTTTTACTATGTCCCTCAAATCACTTAAATTGCTATGTAGTCCCTCAAATGTATTAATCATTTCAAATTACCCCTTATAGTTAGCTAATGTTTGATCTGAGGTGAATATTCCATCCAACTTAATTTTTTTTCATAGGATTCTAATTATACCCCTTAGTTGAAATTACCAGAATCCAACTCATCTTTTAATTGTTAAAACCAAAATGTGTTCTCAAACCCATAAATTTTGTGTTCTTTAAACTAATTTTTTTTTACACTTTTTCTTGAGATTTTTACTGTGAGAACAATTAATTGAGGACAGAAATGTAATCCACTGTAGGAGATTAATTGATAAAGCATGCTTAGTAATTTTTTATTGAATCTCATGTTCTCAATACTATAAATAACGATGCAATAATATATTAGTTTTGGAAAATGGCAAATCGTCCAGATAGTTTGTAAAAATATCATATTCAAGGCTTGAGTCATCATTAATTTGTTTGGTGAATTGGTTAAGTTTATTCTGACTATACTTTTACAGTTGTAATACTCTTTTCTTTTTGTAAACGTTTATTATATAATATAATATTTGGTTGGGGTTTTGAGTTAAAAACCTTGTTGCCATTGAATGTGATTGATGATATAGGTTTAGGGGGTGTTTGGTTCAATTTCTAGAAATTATAGGAAATATTTTCCACCTAAAATATAATTTCCTTGTATTTCTTAAAAAAATTATAGGAAAAGTTTTAAGAAATCAAAAAGTACCAATTTTCTTGTTTTTTGTACTTTGCTTGTTTGGTTCAAAACAAGAAAATGGCTCATAACTTTATAGAAAATAACAAGATTTGGTGGGTTTTTAATTAAATATGGTATGTGTCAGATTTCTGGTGATTTCCTCTCATTTTGAGAGGAAATTGCTTTTTGTAAAATTTGGTAGGTTTTGATATTTTATAGAAAATATTTCTGTAAATTTTTTGTTGAACCAAACACAATTTACAGAAATATCTGAAAAACTTTTAATTACAAATTTACCATTGTCAGATATTTTGAGAAAAGTTTTCTCAAAAAGTGTGCAACCAAACAGCCCCTTATAGTATCTTTTATTAGGGTACACATTAAAGCAAAACTAAAAAGTTAAAAACTCACTAGAGGACGATACCTCATCTTCCTCCTAAATTTTTTTGATACGTGTCATAAAATCTAATCCATCCACAAATCACAAATAAATTCAGATCCACTCATTTAGGCGTTTCTTTTCAACATATGAAAAAAAATTATTTTTTCGTTTTGTGGAAAAATCAAAAAATCTATCTATCCCCGAAATCCAATTTTATTTTTCTGGTCTCATATTTTTTCCAAGAACTCCAATCACTATTTTCCGTCTCCTCCAAATTATTATTCTGATATCTAAAAAATACATCGGGTAATTAATCTAGCACCGACCAATATTTTTACCAATTTTTATTGTTTTCAAATTTTTTTCTTTAGACTGTTGGTTTTTAATTCCTATGTAAATTTGCCTTCAACCCATGTCTCTTTAATTGCTTGCATGAAAATAATTCAAGTATCTCATCTACCCATGTCCATTATAATTTTTATTTTAATTTGTGTAGTATTTTTAGTTTTATTTATTATAAAAAATATTAAAATTTTGGATCTTGAGTTTTAATTCTGAGAAACAACTCTCTGATATCTTATCTACAATCTAATACACTATTAATTGGAGAAATATTATTCAGGTATTTAATATACAACCCTTGAATAATTATTTTTAATTTAATATTTTAAATATTTTTTTATCATTATAGGAAAATAAATCAACAGTTTTTAATCTTTAACCTACGACGTTTTTTTGCTTGGAGAACAGAATTGAGGTATTTTATATATTAAAATATTAATTTAAAAATATATTTTTCATTTTTTACAAATATAATAGTAATTATTTATTTTATTTTATGTATTATTTTTTACACCTATTAATTATTTTCAAATTTTTTGGGAAATAATTCACGTATTTCATCTACCCCGCCCAATATAATTTTTATTTTTATTTGCGTATAATTTTTAGTTTTAATTATTATAAAAAATATTAAATTTTTTGATAATAATTTACACAGATTTTTTTAGGTTTAATTCTGAGAAACAACTCTTCGATATTTAATCTACGATCCAAGACAATATTAATTAATTGGAGAAAGATTATTCAAGTATTTGTTCTACAATCCTTTAATAATTATTTAAATTAATCTTTTTAACATTCTTCATATTACTGTAGGAAAATAAATCGGTTCCTCGACAATTTTGAATCTTAGAGAACGTAATATAGGTATTTAATACATTTAGATATTTAAAATTTAATTTTTTTTTGTTTTTTCAAATATTACAAGAATCAATAAATTTTGAAAAAATATTTTTAGTTGTTTAAAATATTACTACAACTAAAATAAAATTTTAAAAATATATTTTTTATTAAAAATAATATAGAAGTTTAATTTTTTTAAATATTTTCTAAAATTTTAAATATTACTAAAATTTTAGTAAATTTTAAATTACCAAATCTTACTTTAATTTAACTACCTAATTTAGTTCTTGTTCGGAATTTCAATATTTATGTTATTTTAATTTCAAAAAATTTATGAAATAATACTAAATTTTTTATTATATTTCAAATTACTAAATTGATCTTATAAATAAAAATTACCAAATTAAAATATCAAATCTTACTTTAATTTAACTATCTAAATTAAATAGTGCTCACAATTTTCCAAATTATGCGAACTTATTATAATTTAAGATATATCTGAAACAATACCAATTTATGTAACTTTCAAATTACCAAAATTGTTAAAATTTAACTCAATAGTTGTCAAATAATACTAAAATTAAATTTTTTTACATATATAAATTTTTTACTGAATCTACAAATTACAAATTGAATATTTTTATGTTTATATAATTAGTAATTTTTACCCAAATAATACTTTGAAATTATTGCAAAGTATTATTTTCATTTTTTCCAAATTTTAACAGAAATAATACTTTGAACTACCAAATCTTACTTTAATAAATTTTGAGATTCTAAATAATACCATTGAGATAATACCGTTGAGATTCCAAATTCTAAATAATACTTTATATAATTGAATATATATTTTGAGATTCTAAATAATACCATAATTATAATAATTTTAAATTACCAAATCTTACTTTAATTTGACTACCTAATTTAGTCCATGGTTAAACTTTTAATATTTATTTTATTTTAATTTTAAAATATTTATGACATAATGTCAAATTTTATTATATTTTAAAGTGCCAAATTGATTTGACTAAGAGTAAATTACCAATTTAAACTACTAATTATTACTTTAATTTAACTACATAAATTAGATATTCAAATTAAGTGAACTTCCTATAATTCAAAATATATCTGAAATGTTACCAAATTTTTGTAAATTTAAATTACAAAAATTATGAAATTTTAATTCAACGATTGCCAAATAATACTAAAATTATAATTTTTAGCAAAATTTTTTTTTACCGAATCTACAAATTATAATTTGAATTTATTAATTCTTAGATAATTGGACATTTTTACCCAAATAATACTTTGAAATTCATGCAAAGTATAATTTTAAGTTTTTCCATAATTTTTACAAAAATAATTCTTTGAAATTATTGCAAAGTATTAATTTTAGTTTTTTGAAATTACATTTATTGATATTTTAAATAATACCAAAATTATAGTAAATTTTAAATTACCAAATCTTACTTCAATTTAACTACCTAATTTAGTTCGTGTTCAAAATTATAATATTTATGGTATTTTAATTTCAATATACTTATGAAATAATTTCATAATTTTATAATATTTTAAATCGTCAATTTTATTTTACTAAATACAGATTACCAGTTTAACTGCCAAATCTTTCTTTAATTTAACTGCCTAAATTAAATAGTGCTCATAACTTTTCAAATTAAGCGAACTTTTTATAATTCAAAATATATCTAAAATAATACCAAAATTTGTATAAATTTCAAATTACTAAAATTTTGAAATTTTAATTCAATGGTTGTTAAATAATACTAAAATTATAATTTTTATCCAAATAATAATTTACCAAATCTACAAATTACAAATTGGATTTTTTTTGCTTTTTTATAATTGAAAACTTTACCCAAATAGTACTTTGAAATTATGGAAAATATATATTTTTTTGTTTTTCCAAATCCCCCCGCCCCCCAACCCTAGATAATACTCTAAGATTATTGCAAAGTATTATTTTTTATTTTTTCAAATTTTTACTCAAACAATACGTTAAAGTTATGATTTTTTCTTTTTCCAAAATATTATAGTAATTAAAAATATATTTTTAGTTTTATAAAATATTATAACAATTAAAATGTATTTTATGTTTTTAAAATATTACGACAATTATAAAAAAATTTTAAATTATATTTTTGGTTTTTTAAAATGTTATAGGAAGTTTAAAATATTTTTTAAATATATTTTCGGTTTTTTAAAATTTTTGGGTTTTCCAAAATTTTACCTAAATAATACTTTGAAATTTTTGCAAAGTATTATTTTCGGGTTTTCTAATTTTTACCCAAATAATACTTTGAAATTATAAATTCTTTTATTTTTCTAAAATATTACATCAATGAAATTTTTTGGAAATATATTTTTAATTTTTAAAAATATTATAGAAGTTAAAATATATTTTTAAAAGTATATTTTTGGTTGTTAAGATATTATAGCAATTATAATATAATTTATAAATTATATTTTTATTTTTTCAAATATTACATCAATTATAATATTATTATTTTTGGACGGATACATATTTTCTAATCTCAGGAGTGTGTGTGGGTGGGGTTCACGTGCTTTGAAGGGAGTTAAGTTATTGGATCTTTAAAATTATTTTCAGATGAATTAGAGTGCTCCCTCAACCTCCAATTCCGAGCTGCGCCACCGGTTGGATTTCAGTTTAAATTAACATTATGGGTAAGTTTCCTGATAAGAATTGTGATTATCTTATCAGCTCTGATAACAAAAAAGATATGAACAAAATTATAGTATTCTGTGGAACACTTAATTCTAAAATTTAGGATTAAAAGATAGGGTACTTTATTAGGTTAAGATAACAACATTTAAAGATATTAATTAGGATATAGAATATTAATAGAATATAATATTTAAAAGGGTCAAAGATAGCATTGACCATGGAAATCTCTCCCCAAAATTACACTTACAAGTTACAACTCGTTCATGACGCGAAATCAAATGAAAAGGGTAAATTTCACAAAACCCGGTGAACTTTGGGGCGTTTCCTCTGAAATTGAATTCTCCTAGACCCTTCTGAATTTTGAGGTATCTTGCAAAACACCCTAACGTTCAAATTCTGATCCATAGACGGCCAAGCCGCGTTAAATTGTTAATTGCATTGCCAGCCAATGAAGTGTGGAAAATAAATGCTTATTGATCCACCAACTTGGTTAGACGGGTCTGTGGAAAATTTTGAATGTTTAAGGGTATTTTGTGAGACACCCTAAAAGTGCAGAGGGTTTGATTGAAAAAGAAAAGTTCGGTGAGGGTGTTTGTTCTTTTTTTTTATTTAACAAAAAATATCCATGCGTACTGTAACTGGACTCTGGCTAAGATCCAATCACAATCTTTATGTCTTCCCATGTTTCTTACAGTTCAGATATATATTTAATATATCGAAAATTTGATACCAGTTCTAATATGGTTTAAGCTCAGTAGGCACATGGCTCTTAGCTCTTTGCAGTGAGGGCGAACTAATGGTGGGCTTCTAAGAGAGTAGCATGCAACACAAATATTAGCATGTTGACAAAAGAGGAGTCCTAAAAAAGCTGAGTACATGAAAATAAAATTCCATGTTCTTCAGACCTATATGATTACAATTATTCCAATATTGACTAAACACAGGCTTCTCATGTCAGGAAGAGGATAAGAATTATATTACAAAGCATATATAGTTTCGTGCCACGCAAAACTTTGGCATTCAGTAAATAATTAATTTGGATAGGATCTAATTAGTTTCAGAATTTCAAGGATCCGCGAGGCAGAAAAATTTGACTATGATTAGAACGTCTCGTCGTTAGCTAGATAATTTGAAGATGGAGGACAGCTAGTGCCTTTTTTTTTTTTTTTTTTGAAGCGAAACAGAATACCCTGAGTTCCATAAGAAGAGTTTAACGAAACATCCCAAAATATTACACCACAAAATGTCACAACCGGCCAAAATTTCAAAGGACTAATTAAAACTTGAACAAGCATATAACTATGTTTGCATACCAAGTACTCTTAATCAAACCAAGCAGACAAAGATGATGCAAGTGGTGATAATGCGTACGTAGATATATAAAGAAAGAACTCAGACTAATGGTTCTATACATGATATTTACTATGATTATCTACTTATACATGAAATCAATAAGCATAAACATAGAAGAGAAAAGATTATATGAATCCTGATTTGATTCAAGTGCAAGAGGAATACGATGGGGTAAATATTGTTAGATCCATTTAGTTTGGGATGTGAGGTTTGATCTAGTAAATTTGTAAAATGGAATGTAGTTTTATGTTGAAAAGATGATTAGAGGTAGAGACAGTTAAATAATTTTTGAAACTCATATTAGTGCAAAAATATTAATTCAATTAACTTAATGTGGTTTCAAGCATGTTAGCCTTGTCCTCTCTCTGAAAGTAGTGTTATGTGAAATTTCAATCGACAAGTTCAGTGCTTAATAATACTAGTACAGGTTCACAGGAAGAATCACAGTTGAAATTTCCACCAGAACTAAATATAAATATGAAACTCCCATGAGTTAAAATCACATGATTCATGTTGGAAGAGACGCAACGTCATCGTTGTCACTATAGACTCCCTGTATGAGGTTCTGCTTGTTATCAAGCTGGCAAAAATATTTTAAATTAGAATAAAAACAAATACGTACAAAAACAGATGCCACATGTATCAGGCCATTAGAGAATATTAGGGGTTTTCTTACTTTGGGGTAGCAGGAGTGAAGTAAAAACTTAAAAAGATCGATAAATAAAAAGTAAAGTAAAAAAAGGACAGCTGTGATCTGCTCAAACTTAACAAAACTAAACCTAACCTAGACCCCCAGGCCCCTGTTGTGCCTCGAGAAACCAAAACAATCGCCGAAAAAGATAAAGAACCAAACACAATCAACAGCACAAACAATCCAACACCAATTTTACGTGGTTCGGCGAGATGCCTACGTCCACGGGGCAAGGAGGGGGGAGTTTTCACTATTAGAAATCAAGAGGAACAAACTAGGGTTACAAATCTCTCATAAACCCTCAACAATCAACTCTCAATCTCTCCAATTGCTCCTAGGATAGAAGCCCAAATAAAACTCTCTCAATCTGCTCAAATTCGTCCTTGCTCTTAACCCTAAAAAACACCCAAAAGGTATTTATAGGAACCCAAAACGAAACGGGTCAGAAAAACTAACCCAACTCAAAACCGCATCGTCGGGGGCCCTAGCGGGCGACCGCCACCAATACCGGCCGCCCGGCCCGGCCGACCGACCACCTTCCAGTCAGATGCCGAGAGGTCCAGAAACTCATCGGTCGACCGCGCCGGTCGACCGCCACAAAGCAGAACTCCTTCGGTCGACCGGGTCGGTCGACCGCCCCTGATCCAGGCGTCCAATGCCTCCCGTGCACGAATTCGGTCGACCGAACCGGTCGACCGACGCCAGTTTTGCCTGATCCTGAATTTATTCTGCTAATCCTTCAATCTCCACCTCGGCGAAGATTCCCAAATCTGAGCCGACACCGAACAAACCAATACCTCAACTGCTGTATCCAATATGCCATGGCAACGGACTCATGACAACGAACTCCAATCACAACACGTCGAGATCCAAACGGGAGTGCGAACACTCAACCCCAAAACAACTGTGTCTACTCACCAGATCGAACTGAGCCAACACCAACCAAACGGGAGTGCGAACACTCACCCAAACCAAATAGTGTCTACTCACCAAATCGGCTGCATCAGAAACTGACTGCCTACGTATCCTCTTCGAGGAATCAAGCCTTCACGTAGTTCACCCAATGGCCTCCAAAGGCCCTCAATCCAACCTGCGGCTGATAGCATCAACAACGGCCCCAAACTGAAGCGAACCAAACACCTCCACCTGAGATGAAACAATGGCCGTATCCAAAACATATCCACCAGCTGCATCCAAATCCACCAACTCGTCATCCGCATCCAAATCCAAATGACTCACACGCTGTGTCACCTCAGCTGGAATCCCAAACAATGCAGAATGACCTGGAGTATGTGAGGAAATCCCCACCCAATGTGAAGTAGCATCACTCTCCACCTGCTGCGATATCCAAACGACCTGATCAACACTCTCCACCTGCCGAGAGTCCAAAGTGACAAACCTGTTCAGACCAAACTCAGAAGCTCCCAACTGATAGCCAAATGAACTTCTGAATCCCAAATGCGCAATCGGATCCAAACTCACATCCACAATGTGACCAAGTGCTGGGTAGCCCAATATCCGACGCCAACCAAAATCTGAAACAGCTCCACCAGATCTAACAATACTATACGCAGCAGTCGGCAACCTCATAAGATGACCCAATCCTGTCAAAGCCTGAATATCAGATCCACTGCTCGACAACCAACTCCGATCCTCCTCCAGAAAGGAACGGCCCACTAAATTCGCCATCTCATCACGTCGCCCCACTGTCTCCTCTCCTCTGAAGTGTCTCCAACTGCCATGAGCTCGGCACCAATGCAAGAAAGGACTCCTACTAGAATAAGTACGACTGGTAACCTTTCTGCCCATACACCTCCTCCAACTATTGCGGACTACTAGGGCTTTATTCCAACGGGACTTGGTTGCAACCCAAATATGCCTAGTACAATCCCCAATATAGGAAACAAGATAACGATTACCTCCCGATGATGCCTCCTCAGAAAGCCCCCCAATGCCTGACCGAACACCTCCAATAAGACCCCTCGATCGGTGGATAGAAGTGCTGAACTCCACCTGAGTCTCCTCGCTCATCCCAATGTGCTCGCAGGACTTCAATCTGCAGGTCATAGCACTCCTCAACAATCTGTGCACGGCATAACCAACAATATACCCCAGCACCAACCAATGCCACAGTCTAGCCATAGAAGTCGTCAGCGCCCTATCCACTACCGTGCTCCCAAGTAGATAATACAAGTTACTCCGTCTGACGCCCTTCATAACCATCATGGACCCTGATGTGACCTTCAAGCTAGAATCCGCCAAAGTCACCCTATAGCCTGATGCCTCCAATACCCCAAGTGAAATGATATTCTTCCTCAGTTGAGGAACGAACCTCACATCAGCCAACTCCCGAACCATCCCGTCACTCGTCCTAATCCGAACGGTACCAATACCACCAATAGGGCACCTGTGATCATTACCCATAAAAACAGAATCCCCTCTTTCCAACTCCTGAAAGCTGGAGAACCAATCCCTCCTAGGGCATATGTGATAAGTAACACCAGAATCCAACATCCACTCTGTGGAGTCGGCAACATCGACTGACGGAAGAGCTGGGCACGAATAGCCTGAAGAATCTGAATCTGAAACGTCGCCACTAGCCTTGGCAACGTTCACCTCTGAAGCTTGGATAGCTTTCCCTTTATTCTTCTCAGCTTGCAACTTTGGGCATTCGGCTTTACAATGTTCATCCTCTCTACAAAAGGCACACTGATTCCTACCAACTGCAGGATGCCCCCCCTAGACTGCGACCTTCTTCCACGGTTTGGACTTTTAGCTCTTGCAACCAATGCCCCCGCAACCGGCTCAATGGAAGTCTCCTTATCCTTCTTTCGAAGCTGATAGTTCACAAGGGCTGCGGTGACCTCACTATATGAAAGAGATGCCTTTCCATTAATAAGGGTGAGAACGAAGGTCTCATATTCCTCATCTGGCAAGGAACTCAACAACAGCAACGCTTTGTCCTCATCTTCAATCTTGACATCTACATTCGCCAAATCTGCAAGTAGCTTCGTGTAGTGGATCATGTGATCACCAATGGATGTCCCCTTCTTCAATTGGAAGCGATAAAGCCTCCTCTTCAAATGCAAACGATTTTCGACGCTCTTCGTCAAATATTTGCCCTCTAGGACCTCCCAAATCTTCTTTGCCGAAGTTTCATTCATCACATCATATTTAAGGTCTTGGGTAAGGCAAGACCTAATCACACCACACGCCGTTCTATTCATTTTATTCCAAACATTTTCTTCAACGTCGGCCGGTTTCCCGTCCAACTCCAATGTGTCTTCCAAATTTTGCGCATTTAGCGCATCCATAACTTCGCATCGCCAAAGTCCAAAATTATTTGTGCCGTTGAATTTTTCCACATCTATCTTCATAGAATGTATATTCAAACTTTGGACGGCCTTCACACCAGAAGAACCCTCCCCACTTTTATCTTTTTCAGCCATATATCTCAAAGCACCACCAAACCAATGCGGAAACAAACGAGAAATAGATCCAAACTGAAAAAAGATGAGATTTTTACCAAAAAGATCCCACCTTTATCACCAACTGAAGCCCTAGATGAACTTCCAAAGCGATCTACTCCTCCAAAATAGCCCAAGCGTAGCCCGAGCTCTGATACCAATTGTTGTGCCTCGAGAAACCAAAACAATCGCCGAAAAAGATAAAGAAC
>BQKN01040702.1:0-12123 GCA_022839385.1 Asparagus kiusianus | reverse complement strand
AAGAGGATTTCGTCATCTTTGTTCGTCCAAAAGATTATAAGGAGAGAGGTTTGTAGAGAATATGAGTGTTAACCATGTATATGAGGTTGAGAGATTGAGGAACGATAGTTTAATAGATTTCTCTTGTAGTTCTCCCTGACACATAGTGGATTTTTTGTATTGTTGACCGTGGATATAAGTCAAAGTTGATCGACCGAACCACGTAAATATGTGATACTTCGGTATTTTCTTTAAGTGTTACCTGCTAGTCTGTTAATGTTTTGACTGGGAATTCAATTACATTCTTATGTCTAATTATCAATATGACTATGTTGGGTTAACTTCTAAAAATGAGTTGGCTTATCTTATGCTTTTATTGGATCCGGCGGTTAAATAATTGATGTTTGGGTTGTACATTGATGGTTGGTATACATGTCTCTTCATTTCTATCAGTTTTGTTTAGTAAATGATAGGAAGAAAATATCACACGTGCCAAATAATTATCTTATTTGCTCTTAAGTTATGTTCAGTTTAGCTGTATTTCCTCGTTTTATATGTAGCATAATGTGTATAAATTGTCCGCTCATTTTGCTAGATGAAGTGCCAAAAAATAATGTATATATACACGTTAGTCTCTCTCTTGTGACTAGAAGGGTGGGCCTCACCATATAGCTAGTTCTTAGTACGTAGCTCATTTAGCAAAATGAGTTGTCACCTCATATCCATTATTTCTACATATGTACATGCATGTGCGCTTGCGCGTATTACTTGATATTAGAAGTAAATCAGAAATAGATGAGAGGTAGGTGGGGTCTACTATTGGCGTGAAATTAGCGATCCTCAATATCGAAATCCCATGATATTAATCTATCGTGCCAAAATATCACAGCTAATCTCCTCAATATAATCTAGGGGTTTCTCTTTTGTAACGTGCTTCAAGTCCTTATGGCTGAGCCTATGCAAAGATTATAATACTCACTTTAAAAATACGAGTTCGGAAAAAAATTTTCATGATCAATATTATCCTTAACTTTTTTTAATATTACGTTGTTATCCTAATCTATTCTAATTATCATATCTTCTTTGAATTGGTAATTAAATGATTTATCCTATTCATAATGAGACTTAACATGTTATTGGATAAATGAAATATGTTCGATATAATTCAAATTCTTTACTTACTTCAGTTCAGAGAGAAATCTAAAAATCATATGCTAGTCATCACCTAAAAGTTTTTAGACTTTGTAAAAAATATCCTGCAAGTTTTTTAAATTATAAAAAAAAACCCTACAAATTTAAAATTTTATTAAACATCTTAAAAATTATAAATTTTACTTATTTTAATTCAGTGAGAAATCTGAAAAACATATTTTAGCTAGAAATTGAAAGTTTTTTTTTTACTTTGGAGAAAATATCATGTAGGTTTTGAAAATTACAAAAACACCGCTAAAAATTTAAAATTTATAAAAAAAACCTTAAAAATTTCAAACATATAAACACATAAAAACCAACAAATAACACAAACAACCCCCAAAATTTATGGAATTTATAATAAATACTCTAAATTTTTTACAAATTATAAAATAAAACCCTCAAAATTATAAAATTTATAAAAATAATGATAATTTCCAATCTAACAGTACATTGAAAACATATGAATTATAAATATCCCGTACATAATTTATATTTTAAGAAAACACCCTTAAAGTTTTAAAAATTACACACAAACCCTCAAAATTCAAATTTTATAAAAAACACCCTAAGAATTTCAAACTCATTAGTAAATTAAAAATATGGGAATTATAAATAGTCTATAAATAATTTACAATCTGTAGAAAAGGCGTATAAGTTTTTTAATTATAAAATACCCCTAAAATTCATAATTTATAAAAAAACACCATGAGAATTTCTAACCTATAGATACTAAAATGAATATACAAAATTACTAACAACCTTTTGAAAATTAAAAATTTGTAAACAAATATCATACTTCCTTTAAAAGTATAGGTTTAGAAAAAAACTTTTCATGGTCAATATTACTCATAACTTTTTTGAAAAGAATATAACTAATTGAAAATCTATTAAGTTTGAAATTTACAAAAAAAAACATCCTTAAAGTTTAGTACATTGCAAATATCCCTCCAAAGTTTAAAAATTTTCAATGATTTTTTGTAATTCCTTTATTTAAATGTAATGTTTAATAATTTTGCATATTTATAAATTAAAAAAATTTAGGATGTTTTTTTTACAATTTTTAAAATTTTTGAGGGTGTTTCTTTTGTAGTTTTCTAAATTGTTATCGTGTTTTTAGTGTGATGCATAGTTACGTTAATTAATAATGATATTGAAGAGTAAGTCGTTCTTAAGATTTATTAGGCTACAATTCAGTATGCACATATTCCCAGGCTGTATAGTTTATATATGAAAAAACTTTCAGACAATCTATATAGTGGTTAAAAGGATATTGAATTTAATGTACTATTTTTAATAAATTATATTTAATGTGAACTCACCATATAATTTTGACTATGGTCATCATAATTGTTTGATTGATTGACTATATAGGTATATAGACCATAGATTACTTTACTTTCTCACATGAACTAATATTTAACGCTTAATAATTTAAATTATTACTTTTAAATTTAATATAAAGAGGAGCTCTAATAACATTTATTTATTTACCTACAGGATAATACAATCTTAATTCCTATTTTTTACTTGAGATTTATTCTATAGTTACGCGTATCAAAATAGTAACTAAAATAATAATTATTTATGCTTAAATTGGGATGATTGTAGTTGGTCACTAACTATGAAATTTTCATGAAGATATATATACCTTACTTTCGATAGCCATCTACACTGTCCATGTATATTTTATAAATTAGTTATTAATTTGACATATTAAATTACTTTTACTTTGTAGAAATTTCTTCTTTGACTTTTGGATTGTGTAATCACTATATCATCATTCTAGCGTAGAAAGGACCGCACTCTAAATGGCTTCTAGCCAATGTTTAAGTTGAACTGAAGTATATACTATTATTATTATGTGTAATATATTTTTTAACAAAATCATGTTAACAGTTTTTAAACAGAAGAGAATATTCTAACCTCTGATATTATAAAAACTAAATATAACCAATGGAGTGATTAACAAAAGAGAACTTACATCAGAAAAGCGTGAATAATAAGATCAAGAGGAAAGGTAATAGCATTGCCAACAGTACTATAAATAGCAAACTACAATGTAAAGTTAAGTTATTTTATGGAGCCCAACTACTAGCTATAAGCATCGAGGCTTCCATATGTATACTTTATAATTTATTTAAAATGGTTATATAATCTTATATAATAAAATTGATTTACTACTGGATAATAATAGTATTGTAATAATATCGTTATTAGGAAAAATTATTTATGAACTAGTATGTTCTTTACGATATATAAGCTGAGCATTCTAAATTCTTGTGTTTTTTATAGAACCAAAAAGTTTGAATACGAGCCTCTAACATTATGACAGTAAAATCCACTTAGTAGATATAGATATTCTAGATGAGTTATATGCCCTATATACAATACAATTGCCCAAGGCAAGTGAGTCATAATAGTATTTTTTATTCACATCGTTTGGGGTAAGATTTGATAGGGACCTTGTATCAAAGAAAAAAAAATTATATTTAGAGCACATGGAGAAATATATCATAATCTCCCTGCTCTAATTTCGTAAGAAAATAATTATTTATACTTTCAATTTTACTTCTATCGTACGGAGAATGAGCTATAAAATTGAATGAGAATATTAGATAATGTAAATATGAGTAAAACCACAACTATAAGTTAATGTGAATATGAGTCAAACAACAACGAGCAAGACTCCTATCAACTTAAGTGGATAGGGAATAGTTGTCCACCAAACTTTTTAGCCTCTCATTTATCTATACTACTTCTAAAAGAGAAAACCATTGTCAAAACTTTTGCATGCCCATTTTACCCCTTTCAATTTAGTTAATTATAATTTTATCCTATATTCCTATCCTATTCATTCAATGTTTATACATACGTAAACACATGTACATGCATAAATAGTTAACACTCCATAATTCTTCATAATAACTTCTAATTAAATGTACACCCCTTCACTTATCCATGATCTCCACTAATCCTTCTTGATTTCCCCACTAATTACAGATATAATTATTCGCCTCTCTAAATTCTTATAACAGTAACCTCTCGTCTCTCTCTTCTCTATGTAAACAACCTCACCAGTCAAATTTTAGCCTGAAAATTTAGAAGAGAGGAAATCAAACTACCTTATGATTCTTTAGATGTTGTGAGTGCAGTCAAGGATGAAGATAGGAACCATGACATCATACTCTATTTCTTATATATAATTATGTTTCATATGCATATTTTTTTCATGTAACTTGTTGAAATTGTTTCTTTATTTTCTTTCATTCTAGGTTTTGGGACTGATGGTGGGAGCAGTGGAATGAGCGATATTTGCATGTACTAGCATGTTCGTGTCGATCATGACAATCTCATCAGCGAGATCATTAAATTGGAAAGAGATTCTGCTACAATTTAAGGTAAAATTTCAATTTATTTTGTTATGGCAAATTTGGATTTTGCATAAAATTTCCATTTTTATGCTTATATTATGTAGATGTTGTTGAAAGAGTAGTGATCCTCTTAAACTTTCGTATGTTGTAATAAAACATCATCCTCCCTCTTAACCGCCACAAAATCTTTTTGAGTCTCTAAGAGAACTTCTATTATATATTCTTTTAAATATCATATTAATATCTATTTATTTTTATGATGAAGGGTTGTTATTGACAATAATTAAAGTTTATCTATTTCTTTTATAATAATGCGACAATGATGAAAGTTTATCCTCCTTGCTTCTAATTTGTGCTCAATTTAGTATTTAGTTGCCTAAAATTTGACATTATCAACATTTACTCTCTTAAGTGGCCAGTGTGAACAAGCTTGGTATTCTCAGAAGTTGAATATTCAAGTCCTCACCGGTTCGAACCTAATCATAATCAAAGATTGCATATTTTCATGTGGTAATCAGTTCATGAATGATAAGCCTATAGCATAAACGTAAAGCATGCATGTATACCAATTTCATGTGTACTGTAATCAATTATTAATTTTTAGTGTTTATAAGCTCATAGGCTTCACGCTTTTATTTCATGTTATTATTTATAATGAATTATTCCATGTTACCGATTATTATTCACTAGGTTATGTTTCGACGTGGACTTTCGAAAGGGTGCAAAAGAGTATGGGATGAGAGTTCAAGGCCTCAAGCCATTGTTATGCATTATTTCAAGAAGGATTATTAGATCGTTATTATGAGGGTTAAGGATTGACACAATATTCTATTTGATACTATTTGTACACCCACTAATATATAGCATGTGGTACTGTTTCATAGAAAGGTCAATGTTGGAAGAAGAGAGGCTTATCAAATATCATACAAATTTAAAACATTTCAATCATTTATAATTTATTAGTTGTTAATAACATATGTTATTTATGTACATATTGATAAACCAAAATTGTTTAACATCATTGTTTTGATTGTTGCGATTGTAAAGCAAGCTACATTAGTTTGAATAAAAGAAAATGGGACAAAATTTAGAAATAGCATTTTGGAATTAAAGTAATTGACAAAAATTGTAATTGACTATATCATCATAATTCCAATGAATATAAATTTTTACCTTTTAGTCGATTCCTACTTTTTATGTTCATAAAACAAGTTCATAATATAAAATAATTGTCTATGTTGCAACATACTAGACAAAAAATACTGCAAAACTCATCAGAATCTAGAGAAGTAATTCAAAACGGGCAAAGTTGTCCAAAACATGTTACGAACTTTTGATACGTGATAACATACTCCAATAGTCGTTGTTTGTGGGAGTTTAGAGAAAAAATTATAATTATTTTGTACAAAACAACTTTGTGAAATTTTACCTAATAAAAAAACCTACCGCATTTGTTAATTAACCAATTATGGATAATAATACATAAAAACAAAGAGCATTCAATAATTATAATTTTTTTAAATTATATTTTGAAAATTTTAAGTAATTTATATCATTTAACTTTATAGACTATGACATTAGTAGGATCTGAGCATTTTAATTATAAAGGTGACCATGTAACCAGTCCTTAATCATTTTTATATGATAAAAGATCAAAATTCTAATCTATAAATTTTCATAAACAATTCATACTATAATCTTTTCTTAAGAATGTTAACTTAAAAATTAGAATTTTAATTCTTGTATGAATGACACCTTACTCTCTAATTTTCATTGTTCTTGAGCCTACTCTTTAATTTGTATTTTATGTTGTATTGATCTTTTGCTTGTTAATATGGAAGTTTGTGCAATTGCATGTATCAACAAGTGAATGCATATGGATAATTGCACATAAATGCAAAATGAACATGGATATTTTATGTTAGATGTGTATTTATTGCCTATATAGATATATCTGTATCAAAACACTAGAAAAAAGAATGCTCAATCATTCATGCACATACTTTTATGTGCTAACATGCATATGGACATGTGTGCATGTGTTTCTTATATGAACAGTTGATCATTATCAATGAATTTTGTCCAGTATTTCTTCCATAATATAATGATCGAATCAAGTACACATGGCCTAACCGTTTTGTTATCAATGTGTTCAGGGCTGATGTGTTGTGCAAGACAATGCATTTTTTGTGTTATCCATGTTGGTATGATTTGTTTATTTAAGTTCATGCTTGCATCATGCGTTAAACTATATCCATTTCTTCCTTTTTGAATTACTAAACCTTTAGAATAGGATTTCTATTTTATCTCTATGATGTAGAATCTATAGTGTTTATATTTTATTTATGAGCAATGTATTTATGTTTTATTCTATGGTTGTTTCTCTCTTTCAAGGAAAATACAATTAAAAGTTCAGTAAGAGCTACTGGCAGAAATACTCATGGTATCTATCTTAACCACCCAATGCCTTGAACATCTGATAAATTGTTTATTTTGAAAGCCTAAACCTAATTTTTCCTCAATGTTCATGCACTAAATATTGTTCATGTTGGTGAAGTTGAGTGTAGCATGAGAAGAAAAACACATATTGAAACCAGCAGCTGTCAGGGCCATCGAGTTAACCGGCCACTTGACAGTTCAAAACCAGTGTAAGTTTCTTGGCCCACTGTGATTTGTTGTGTTTGGTTCAAATGACAAAGTTTGACTGCTTTTTATTTTAACTGATTATAAACTTGTGTATTCTATGAATGAATTGTACTTTACATCTAATGTCACTTAATAGGATGAGCTTATATGTTTATAAATAGTTGTGGGTGGACTTGGTAACAGAGATGCCCTCTTCTAAGATAAAAGGATATGCAACATAAGGGTAACAACCAATTTTTATAAAAAAATTAGATGCATTTGGATTGTAAAATCTAGCTTGAGAGTTAGAAGGTGCATAAGGGTAAACCTTTCTGTCGTTTAATGAACGATATATTGTAATGTCCCATCTATGTGACACTCTTGCGGATACTAGATAATAGGGAGGAAATAACCTCTTCATCTCCCTCGATTAATTGTTCTAAGCTTTGCCGCTTCACCCAACCCCGCCCCCACCCTCGCCCCCTGGTTTTTCATCTATGATTTTTCTGTTTCTCAACCAATGGAGCTCCCTCATTTAACTGTCCCCTCTGCCGCTCCACCACCCCCCCCCCCACAAAAAAAAAATCTCTCTAAATCATTTCCGAACATATACGCCCAATCTCTCTAAATTCTATGGCCGTTATTATAAACGGTACTAATTTCTATGACTTTACATTTCTTCACTGAAATTTTAGGTTATTTTGTGTTTGTATAAATTACCTACTGCTTCAGTTTTGATGAAGCAAAGAAGATCTTTATTTTTAGTTGTAAGTAGTGGTTATGCTGATTATTTTATCATTATTATTTCTCTATTCTTATTTCTTATTATATTATCTGGTTGATGGTTGATTGGTTTATTGGTTCATGACTTATCTTCTTTTTTGTATTGATGATTGTTGACATCAGGAATCTGAGGTTGATAGGAGGAGTATAAAGCTATCAAGGTAAATTTTATTTTTTTGTTAACAAATATAGTAAGATATGGTCTACATTATTCCATATCTTAGTATTAATTTGTTAGTGCATTATTTCGTTCTTATGTATATTTGAGCTGGTGATTGTCATCTTTAAGCATTACGTGTGTCACCAATCCGTTGTACATGTTCATGATGGACCCTTGTAGTGAAACCCATGTTATAATTTTCCAATGTTTGTATCCCTGGCTTCCAGTCATGATGTTATTCTTCCTCTGTGAAAAATGTCTGCATGTGTTGATGATTGACAAATTCATGCAATGCGAGCACTGATTTTTCTTAGATAACTGCTTGTTATGATGGTTTTGTTAAATAAAGAATAGTTGGTTCAACATATTAACTCCGGTTTCATTCATATTTGTATTGTTCTTAATATGCCATGTGTAATTGATTGTCTGATGCTATATTCTTTAATAACCTGGAGAAGGTTGTAACAAGCATTTTCTCCACCAGCATACAGGTTAAGGGTTGTCCTAAGGGTGGATTAGTATGCCATGGTTGTTTAGAATTGTATGTATGCATATTTTTTAAATTTGTTTGAGACCTTGGTACAGACTATGAAAAAAGATAATGAAAGGTTCTTGCTAAAGCCCAGGAATCGAATGGAGCGGTAAATATTTGATTTTGACTTGAGCTTTGTTTATTTGTTGTTTGTTTTCAGTTTGTTTGATTAATTGAGTAATTTTTGGTGTTTTGGGGGTTGGAATTAGTAATCCAACGATTGAGATCCAACTCGAGCATTTGAACATTGATGCAGAGGAATTTGAGGGCAATTCGAGGGATTTTGGCAATTACAAACTTTTCTGTGAGTTTTTTATTTATTTATTTTTTTCGGATGAAGAGGGAAATTTTTATTTTTTCCTTCTTTCATTCGAATTATAAATTGGTTTGGATCTGATTTTTAATTTTTTGAATTGATGAAGAGGAAGGGCTTTTGAATTGATTCTTTTAATTTTTTCCTTAATTTTTTTAATTTTTAATGTGGTTCTTTAGATAATACATTACGATTAGTTTTGATTATTGATAATATTTTCAAATTTTCTCCTTCTAATTTTGATGTAGCGCTCGGAGGTTGCAGAATCTACCTATCAAAGTAAATTTACTTCTTAATTTCCCTTTTAGTAAACTAAAGTTCCTGATCATGTGAAGAACGTCTTCTATTTCTTATTTTCAATCATCTCGTATTATGAATTTAATATTCAAGATTTAAGTTAATCATTTAGATATTTCTAAATTGCTAACATAAATTTGTATATATCTAAAACATTCTGAATGCGTTGTAGTTATACATGTCATTATTAGCACACATGCGCGCGCGCACACACAAACAAATGCAAACACAGATAAGAAAATTTTACCATTTCTTATTTTATTACAGGTTGTAAGAACACCACTGAAAATTTTCAAGTAACCTAAAGTATTAGCTTTTTTATATAGTTTCTCTACACCTGAAAGAGGGAATGGGTAACCAAAATCAAACATAAGTATACATTTTTGTTGCATAACAACCTTTGTAATTGTATAATCTGATAAATTGAATCATTTTGTAAACATTGCATTTTCTTTATATTTACTTATGAATTGGCAGTTCGATCATCTATGTTATACTACTATGAACTATTGTTTTATGTGCTTCAAATTAAGTTCCCCTGAATGTTTTTCATCATGAGCAGCCAAAGCAAGATAACTCAATAAAAAATTTAAAACCGGCCACTATCCTATGAGTTTGAAGAAAGCTTTGCGAGAAAGTTTTTCGTCATAGCATGCACCTGTATTATCTTCGGCTCAAATGTCAAATTCCAAAAGCCAAACACAAAAGATTGAAATTGATAATTTCAATCTGCCTATGAAATTTTGCTCATAAAATCATTTTCCACAATCTGTATGCTTACGAAATGATATCATGTCCTGATGGGAAAATTGTGAAACCTGAAATTTCTATGCATATGAAAACTTATTTAGTGGGTGATTGTTTACAACTACAGGCAATGTGCGGTTAGCATATATTCTATGTGAAGAATATATTTAATAAATAATTGTAAAATTGGTAAGTGAAAAATTACTTGGTCTTCAAATATTTAAACTCTTGTAGTTTCTTAATATGCATCACGTGCAACGCACGTATGGTATACTAGTTAATATAAAAAGTCTATTCATATCATGCAAGGATCCCTAAGCAAGATCCATGGATAAAAAGTTTGGTGGACAACTATTTCCTATCCACTTAAGTTGATAGGAGTTTTCACCACAACTAAAAGTTTAATGGACATATTGCAAGTAAATTCATATGCAAAATTCCTTTGTGAATTGAATGATCATCCATCTTTTGAAGATTTCTAGATACTAATAAACAGATATGTTGTACTAGATTAATGTGTTTATAGCTCACAAATAGTAGATCACGTGGCCACAGTCTGGTTTAAAGGAAACAATGACAACATTTTAGAGGGATTATTGAGTTGACGATCAATCTTATAAAAAACTTTTTTTTTATTCTATTTTTATCAACTTAAATAATCATGATATTCAACAACGTACATTACACGCGCATCTCAACTAGTTAATAGAAAAACATGGGTAGGCATGAGGGTGTCGACAACTAATCATATAGTCTTGCTTATTTATCCTATAGACTCTTATGCTTTATAAGAGACTCTATTTGATGGGAGAAGCACGATTTATTTATGTGCCTTTATTTTTTCAACGGTTCTATTTTCTATGACTAAAAAGGAAAATAATATTGTCATGGCCAATTTGATATATATTTCTTTAACTCTTGATCATTAAATAAATATGTGTTCATTAACTTGAAACAATTTGTGTATTACTTATTTCCTAACAATATTTGTCGATGCTGTCCAAACAAAAGAAAGTGAATAAGCAGGGAAAAAAAACTACTTCCACTACTTCTAAAACTGTGTGAAAACAAACAAAAAGTGCTATTTCCGCTACTTCCTACTTCATAATTACAAAAGTTAGTATTTCTTTGATCTAATTCTTACTTCCAATACTTCTTTACATCCAAACAGTCAAACAGACCCTTAGAGTACCGTCTGGTTATTGAAAACAAACATGCCGTTAAGATTTGAAGCTTCCAATAAATTTTGTTCGGACAATATTGTTGGTCTCGTGGGAAACTATTCAAGAACCCTCATGCGCGTCTACGTCCCCACTGTAATTGAATCAAGACCGCAATAAGCTTGAAACCTCGGCTTGCCGCCAATAAAACAAATCTCAATCGCATATTCGAGACCCATGCATGTGTGAACAGTCAACAATTTTCCTATAGATTGCACCGGAATTTTTACGCAATAGATCAAAAAGACTCTTCACTTCAATCCATATCATGGGGTGCAATGAGCACAACCCCAAAGTTGTCGGTATATATGACCCTCTTGACCTAGCCTCATGGGTCAAGGTCACCCCTACAGGTACGAATCTTCAAAGTTCAGGCCGTTGAAGAGTCACACGCACACCTCAAGAATGCTATTTGTGATTATATAGGCCTGAAGTATCCGGAGAGCAATCAAATTTCATCACAACTTGTAAAGTTAAAATAGCTAGTATGATAACATTGCTGTTTGAGTTGCTCCCGCCTCTTCTGCTGTTGCAAACGACTGTTGCAGCACAACGGTCTGATGTCCTTCACCCACACTGTCAAGAGTCTTGCGGCAACGTGAGCATCCCTTACCCCTTCGGCATTGGGGACGGTTGCTACAAAGAAAGCTACAGAGGTTCTTACAAAGAAAGCTTTAGAATCAAATGCGACAGAGGCGCTACCATGCCCATCTGGGGTGAGAACTTGCCGATCACTAACTTCTCGCTAGTGGACAGTCAAGCTACCATATACGTAAACCTGACATATGACTGTTGTAATGCGAGTGGCTTAAACAGCAGAAGCTATTACCAACTGAACCTGCGCAAAACTCCTTTTTGTGAACGAAGTGGGAGTGGGGCCACCCACGTGACTTCACATGAAG
>BQKN01040700.1:0-10626 GCA_022839385.1 Asparagus kiusianus | reverse complement strand
TGGCACAATTAGAGAAACAACTTGCTGCAGCTAAGGAAGCTTGTGAGACTTTGGAGTCTGATTTAGCGGAGGTAACTCGGGCTGAGGTGGACATACTCCGACAGCTGAATCTTCAGGATAAGATTTTCGCTGACAAGGAACAAGAGATGGCCAGAATTCAAAGCATCGATGAAAGAAAATTTAAAGCTAATCTGATACCTGAGCTCGAACTGGCTTATGCTACAAAACTTTCCCAATTAGAAGATGAACTTCGCCATTACAAATTGTTGTAATTTTGAAAACATTTCTTTTTATGCTGTTTTGTTTGAACTCTTTGATTAATATAGTGAACTTTCTTGCTCATTGATTATTCACTTTTGTTTGAAATGAATAACCATAATAATTGTAGGATTTTTGGCAAATCCTCAGCCATCAACGGATTTGATATGCCTTTACCGATTACCGTTTGAATCGGGCTAGTATGTGAATTATCTAAATCCGTTTCACATATAACGTTGAGCTAAAAGACTTAAATTCTTTTAGACTTTAAACTACAGCATTGAATGTGTAGGCTATATGTGTTAGATGTAGACTTATCTCTAATAAGGGGTAGAGATAACATCCCCCATGTGTGAATGACATGGATTTTAAAGTGTAGATCGGTCATGTTTTCTATGAAAACGAACTTGAGTTTGTGAAGAAAGAACTTGGATATTCCAGTTCAGAGTCTCTTGTTTGTTGGTAGAGAAAAACCCGGGATTGGAAAGGAATAAGTTCATATTCCATTTCCCTGTCTCTTGTTTGTTGGTAGAGATAAACCCAAAAATGGAGAGGGATAATTTCATATCCCAACTCCTGGTCTCTTGTTTGTTGGTAGAGATAAACCCAGAATCGGAGAGGAAGAATTTTATATTCTATCTCCTGGTCTCTTGTTTGTTGGTAGAGATAAACCCAGAATCAGAGAGGAAGAATTTTATATTCTATCTCCCGGTGTGGAGGAAACTCAAAGTGGGGTTTCCACTTAGGGGATCCGGATTGGTTTGAATAATCCTAACTGTCATAAGGTTTGATTATTCGGTTTGTGGACCTCTCGTTCATGGAACGGATCGAGAGGGGACTTTGGCTTTGGTCCTAACTGTAAGAAGGTTTGACCAGGTGAGGATTTTGAGATGATCCTAACTGTTTAAAGGTTTGATCACTCGATTTGTGGACTTCTCGTTCATGGAATGAATCGAGAGGGGATTTTGGTTTTGGTCCTAACTGTAGGAAGATTTGACCAAGAGGAATAGAAGTAGGGTACAAATAACAATGAGTTTGTTAATTTACACGAACTACTTAGTTGGAAATTTTGATTTTAGGCACAGGAATTCGATAGACCGATGACCTTTGGTTGGTCTGATCGGTGGGGGTTTCATGGTGCGGGGTTACAAATCATTGAGTCTCCCCTTCCATGATCGTGTTACAAGATTTCGTGAGGAAAGATAAACTGTCATTAAATCTCATCTCAACACAAGTAGTAAAAGCATATTATTCGCATGATCATTTTCTATTAATGATAATCAACTGATAGCGGATTATCCTGAAATATCCTATATAGGACTCTCTAGGAACTTTCCGTTTTACATAGGTTATCCTGAACGTATTATGGGTAATATTTTTTCAGGAACTTCCCATTTATTGGCATCATTAATTTGTTGCCATCCTGGGTAACCAGGCGATATGCACCGTTTGAATAGACGATTTCTATTACAAATGGTCCTTCCCATTTGGGTTCAAATTTTTCTTTCTTCTTAGAAGTGAGGATCATAGGTCTTCGGACGGCAAGAACTAGATCTCCTTCTTTAAAACTTCGTCGTCGAACCCTTTTATCAAAAGTCCGAGAAATTCTAGCTTGATAAAACTCGATCTGTTGCTGAGCTTCCAAGCGCTTTTCGTCTAACATCTCTAACTCTTCGAGACGTTTCTGATGATGTTCTTCCGTCGTCATTCCCGTTGCGAGAGCGATGCGGAGAGAAGGAATTTGTATTTCCAGTGGCAGAACAGCTTCACATCCATATGTTAAGGCATATGGGGTTGTTCCGGTTGGTGTACGGACGGTTGTGCGATAAGCCCATAGGGCTTCGCCAAGTTTGTCGTCCCAATCTCGTTTATTGGTTTTCACCAATTTTGCCAGAATCTTGATGATGGTCTTATTAAAAGCTTCAGCCAATCCATTAGCCGTAGGGTTATAAGCCGTCGATGAAACGTCCTTAATCCCGAATTTGCCGCAGAACTTGATGAATGCGTTACTGACGAATTGAGGACCATTATCATGTACTATTCGTCTTGGAACACCGTACCGATATATGACATGGTGTTTACAAACTTAATAACCTCACTCGTCTTCACTTCTCTAAGTGGAACTGCTTCTGCCCATTTTGAGAAGTAGTCGGTGATTGTCAAAATGAAGCGGTCCCCTTTAACCGATGGTGGAAAAATAGGACCTACGATATCCATGCCCCAAGTTTCGAATGGCCATGACGTCGCCGATGGGTGTAAATACTCGGGAGGCTGGTGCATATAATTTGCATGTAACTGACATACTTCACATCGTCGTGCGTAGTCAACTGCATCCTTTATCATAGTTGGCCAATAATACCCGATTCTTCTAAGTCGATCACAGAGTTTAGGACCGGGCTGATGCGCACCGCATATTCCGTTATGCGCCTCTTTGAGTGCTCGTTCCGCTTCTTTGCCGGATAAGCAACGGAGTAGAAGACCGTCGTACGATCGTCGATACAATATTTGTGCTGTGGCGTTGTAGTAAAATCTCGGTGCTCTTCGCCGAATCGATTCCCTTTCTTTTACATCTTCAGGCAATATACCATGTAGGACGTAGTCGATAATGGGAAAGCGCCAATCTCGAACTTCGGGTTCAACTGCTGTTGAGTATGCTTCTTTAACATCCGAGCCGTAGATTGGAACGATAAGCTGGTGAGTCTTCACTGTAATCAATTGTTCTGTTTCGGGAGGTTGAGCCAATGATACTGACAATGCCGCCAATGCGTCTGCATACGCGTTTTGGAGACGTGGAACGTACTCAATGAAAAACCCTTCAAATGAATTTGCCATCTCAATAGCCACCTGATGGTATGGAATCAAGTCTGGACTTCTGACTTCATACTCTCCTCGAATTTGATTAACTACCAGTTGAGAATCCCCAAAAGCTTCAAGGTATTCGACCCCCAGCTCTTTGGCAAAATTGAGTCCAATTATTAACGCGTTGTACTCGGCCACATTATTAGAACATGGTCCGGTCAACGAGTATGCTCTAGGCAAGACATGCTTTTCCGGGGACACTAAAACGACCCCCACTCCTGAGGAGATTTTAGAACATCCGGGTGCGCTTGCCACATTGGTTGCGCGAGAAGCCCCATCGAAGTATAACTGCCACACTTGTTGATGTGAGGTAGTATTAACTTCGTGAGTTTCATCTGGCAGATCGTCATACAATTCGACTACATCCTTTGTAGGATTTTCCGCCAGAAGATCACAAATAGCTCGTCCTTTAACCGGTTTTTGTTGCTTAAAGTACAAGTCATATTGCGATAAAAGTAGAGCCCATCTGGCTAAACGCCAATTCATAGAAGCCGGCTGGGTCATGAATACGCGGACAGGATTTATGTTGGAGATGACATAAATCGTCTGCCCCACTAAATAGTGTCGCATTTTCTGGACGGCAAATACCAATGCAAGGCATTCCTTCTCGATCATTGGATAGCGAGATTCAGCTCCTACCAATGTACGACTCAAGTAATATACTGCTTGTTCGTGACCGTTATCGTCGTCTTGTGCAAGTAATGCACTTAACGAATGGCTCGTCGCTTTGACATAAATCAGAAACGGTCTGCCCGATTTCGGTGCCACGAGAATAGGCGGGTTCGCTAGATATGCTTTAATATCCTCGAACGCCTTTTGACACGTTTCATCCCAAATGAATGACACGCCTTTCTTTGCAAGTTTAGAGAATGGTTGACATTTTCCGGACAGATTTGATATAAACCGACGGATATATGCCAATCGACCCTGCAATCCTCTGAGTTCTTTAAGATTTCTCGGGGGTTGCAGCTCATTTATTGCCTTCACTTTGTCAGGATCAATATGAATACCTTTTGTGGTGACGACGAATCCTAGAAATTTACCGCTCGACATTCCTAGGAAGGATTTAGTCGGATTCATCTTTAGCTGATGAGTTCTCATCAGATCAAACATCGTCTTCAGATCATTAATATGGTCTCTTTTATCACGACTCTTAACGACCAGGTCATCAACGTAGCATTCGACGTTCTTCCTAAGATGCTCTTGAAAGATTTTCGTCATTGCTCGTTGGTACGTGGCGCCCGCATTTTTTAAACCAAAAGGCATAACAGTATAACAAAAGACCCCCATGGGTGTTCTAAATGCTGTATGCTTTTCATCATCTGGGTGCATCTTGATCTGATTATATCCTGAGAAACCATCCATAAATGACATTCTCTCGAATCCGCAAGTATTGTCAATAATGACGTCCGTAATTGGTAAGGGGAAATCATCTTTAGGACAGGCGACATTCAGATCTCTGAAATCGATACAGATTCTAATCTTTCCGTTCTTCTTGAGAACTGGAACAATATTAGCTAGCCATTCAGGATGTTGTTCTTCTCTGACAAAACCTGAGTCGATCAGTTTCTTAACTTCAGCTTCTATTGCCTCCATAATTTGCGGACGAAACCGTCTTTGCTGTTGTTTGACAGGTTTGACATCCGATTTTATGTTGAGGGTGTGCATTGCTACGTTCGGATCGAGTCCCGGCATATCTTCGTAATTCCAAGCAAAAACGTCGATATACTCTCTAATGAGGGCGATTAACTCTTCTTTCTCGTCCGGTGGAAGGTCACCACTGATAAATATAGGTTTTGGATTAGCTTCGTCACCCATATTAATTTGGATCACTTTATCCTCAGTAGGAGGTTCTCTTTGTTCAAATCGATCTCCGTACTGGATATTCATGTAATGCATCCAGGGATCTTCCCAAACAAGCAATTGGTCGTCTTCTTCAGTTGTGGAAGGGTCAACTGTTGCCATATTTGACATTAGGGCTTTGAATCTTTCTCCGATGCTCGTGTCAGAGTCCCACATTGAAGTATCGGATGAATGCCCGCTTCCATTTATCAATTGGCTAATGATCTGTTGGCAATCTTCATCATCAGATGACGAATTATAACCCAGACCTCTATTATGAGTATAATAATTATCCGGTTTTCCTTTTGGTACATAAGTAGAACGGGGTGGAACCCTAACTCCTTGACCAAAATGAAGACCTTCACCAAGCGAGAGGTCATAGCATTGCCTCTCCATGTAATCATTAGCTTGCCAACTATACCGAGAGAAATGCCACCCAGGCTTTTCATCATCTGAGTCGCTGTCCAAGAAAAGACTAGGGGCTAGGGATGGATTCCCTTTTCCAAAGATTATTTCTTTCTCACCCCCTGTCTTTGCAGGTAGGATCACCGTTGTCCCGGCTGAATTTTGCAGATATTTCGTCGCCGTGCAGGACGAACGAATTGGCATGTGTAGATTAGGATTATCATACAATTTCTGCATTACATCATTAAGGCAAGACGAATACTCTAAATCGTTCTTTATTATTTCATCGACAAGTTGCCAGTTACAACTTTCATCCGACGATTCATCGCCGTCAAGATTGATTACAAGAGGTTCAATGTCATTTAATACAAGACCTTCACTATAATCGAGCCCGGCTTCGGTATCAGCTTCATCTCCGCTATCCGTGCCATGGACCGATGGTTCAGTATCAGACTCAGCACCATACAGAAAGGAGTCAGTAAAATAGTTTTCTAACCCCTTGAATGGTTGCTTATCCGCGACCACCGTCTTAACCTCCTCATTAGCGTCGACATATTTCAAACACTGATGGAGGGTGGAGGGAACTATAAGATTACCGTGGATCCATGGACGACCCAACAGTAAATTATAGGAAGTTTCTGCATCGATCACATAGCATGTAACCTCAGACTTCAAATCTCCAAGTTGACACTTCACCCGGATTTTTCCTAACGGTCTTGATCCGCTAGTGTTGAATCCATAAATGACAGTTCCCGTTGAGGCTAACTTACTGGCGGGAATCCCGAGGTGGTACATCAACCGGAGTGGCATGATGCTAACAGCGGAACCCGGATCGACTTGAATCCGGTTGACCGTGCTCGAACCGATATATCCTGTGAAATATAACGGCCTATCATGCTTTGAATTTCTGACTTGCATATCTTCTTTTGTGAAAGCGATGCAAGGGAATTTGGTGGCTGTCAGATTACAATGTTGCACCGACGACTCTGGCTCTTCAGGAGTTGGTTTGATCTGAGTGAGGAATACCTCAGAATCAGCCAAGGCTTCTTGCAATGCTATTCTGGTTTCTTTCGAAAGGCGCAATAACTCGTACAGTGTGATCCTTGCTGGGATATTGGCTAATTGAGTCATGACGTCGAACCGGTATGGAGCATTTGAACTTTCCGGTTTGTCTCGTCCAATTGGTTTATTGAAACGAGACTGCTTCGGAATTTGAACTTCTTTGGATTGAGGTTCCTTTTCTTTCTGCTTAACAACTCTCTGAGGTCTCTCGGTTGCTACGGGTGGGGTCGTATCCACCCCCAGTTCTGCTAGAGTTTTACTATTAGGATTAGGAGCTTCAGGATACTGGTAATGATATTCATTTCCACCCCTCGTCGCGAAAACTTCTTGCTCTTCATCCGAGAGTGGTAGAGCTGCTATCTCCTCATCATTCTTCTCAGGAATCGCCGAGGCTCCGTAACAGGACTTCTCCTTTCCTTTGCCCTTCGATTTCTTCTTCGATGTGGATACCGTCCACTGTTCGTCTTCAAGCAAATCCGGATGAACCCAAAGGATTTCGCCGTTAGGGGCTGTATGTGATACTAACCCTTTTTGGCGCTATCCATGAGGATCATCATTGATAGTTTGCATCTTTACCTCTGGCACTGGTTCGGCTTGGAACCAGGACAAAGGAACCAACCCGAAGCTAATGGAGATCGCGTTTGCGCCCACCTTCTTCTCTTTTGGCTTCGGTGTCACAATACCAACATCAATTAAGGTTTGTATTTTGTCCTTCAAGACATAACACGCCTTAGTGGGATGGTGGACCCTTTTGTGGTACGCACAGTATTTTGGGTCATTAATCTTCGTTGCTTCTTCTTGGTTTGTGACTGGTGGAAGCTTAATCTTGTTATTCTCTAGCAGGTACTTGAATATAACTGAAACTTCATCGTCTTTGAATGAGTATTCCTTTGGGAATCTAGGCTCAGAGGGTTTAAATTGCTTCTGAGACTGTTGATTCTGATTCGGTGCCAGTTGGAACGAAGACTGTTGCGGTTGTGGCGGCTGCTGTGACGTTTGATGCGCATCGACAGCGGGTCCCGACCCTCTTCCTCTGCCTCGAGGATTGAAGTTTTGTTTCTGATTTTGGTTGTTAGCTGGTGGCTGACCTCTCTCCAAATTCCTTCTTTTGAGAAATCGTTCAGCTTGTTCACCTCTAACCTTCAACTCCTTCCAGGTCTTAGAGGGCACAACCCCCATTATTTCCAACACATCCAAAGACAGGTTGTTATGACATGTCTGTAGGATGAATTCTTCGGTGAGTGGATCTCTGTAGTTCACCGCTTTGTTCCGGAATCGTTTGACAAACACGTCGACCGATTCCCCGTTCTTCTGCTTCTCGTCCAACAACGAACCAATGGAAACTTCTGTGTCATCGTCGAAAAAGTTGGTGAGAAACAGTTCTTCCATATCTCCCCAGCTGATGATGCTTCCAGGTTTCAGGCGTCGGTACCAATCGAAGGTAGACCCACGGAGGGTTCCTACGAATGACCGGACCATCAGGGCTTCATTTCCTGATATTGCGCCAAGATGTGACTTGAAATAGATCAAGTGCTGAGTTGGTGAACCCCTGCCATCAAAAGGAGTAAAGTTAATCAAGTTAAATTTTGAGGGATAAGGAATCAAATCCCACTCCCTCGGATACGGGTATGGAATGCCCGTCTTCTTCACTTCCTGGGCCGTCATCAGGGCATTAACTTTGCTTTCAAGATCATGCATCTTCTTATCTTCTTCCTCACTCTTCTTCAAGAGAATTTGAGTAGTCGATTTAACCGGACCGCTTCCAGAATCGTCTTTGTCTGGAGGAGGATCATCAAAGACAGTTTCGTCTTCTTTGTCATCATCCTCAGTTATGTGTACAGGCTTAGCATTGCGTTTGCTGGATTCTGCTTTTTGGTTCGATTCCGGTTGACTTTGTTGAACCTGCAAATCTCGTACTTGCTGCATCGTCAACTCCATCTCCATTTTGATTTCAGCTCTGATCTCTTCGCGTTGTTTGGCCAATGCTTCTTGTAGAATTTGAGCTAATAAGTCTGGCGTGATGGCGAATGATTCTCTCGCTCGTCCCACACTGGATGCGGTGTCATCTGAAGCGACCGCAGAACAATTATCTGACAATTCGTCTTCCGATGACAAACCTTCGTGCATCCTCTTGTAGTCTCGGCGTCGGTTGGCCCTTCGTTGTAACCGCTTCATTCTTTGAGAAAGACCCTGCTCAACTCTTCCTTCTGAAGAGAAATCAGGGTCTGGGTTGACTAGATGTTGTTTTTCTCTGCCGGTCATATTAATGGTGACCTCAGGGAATTCATCCTGCTGTACTGCCGGCTTCCTCCGGTTGAAACGTCTCACCTTGGATTTTGACGCTTCAGTCGAAAGTCTCTGGAATACTGAAACTCGTTTTGTTGAACAATCGCATTCCGTCAGTACTGCCTTGATAAGTCTTTCGCATGCGCAATGAGACTCACCTTCTCGGGCAATCCTTTTTCTTGAATTATTATTTTGATAGTACAGCTCATCATTGCCGTGATTTGAGCAACCTATCTTTGGTTTGGAAACCTTGTTTTCATGCACAAAACGATTATTTGTCGTTTCTGAGCGATCCAAAGTTATATTTTTAAACACACCCCCTTGTGGGAGTGGAGTATTCACAGGTCCTAGACGATCATGAACCGATATTCTTTTGTCTTGGACTGGAGTAATTCTGACAGGAGGGTGTTTACGACCCCCTGCATAAGAAACCACCAAGGGTTTGTTTACTGTGCTCGGAATTTCTTTCATTGGGGCTTTGCCTCGATCGTCAGCCAAAGGACCGAGGCGATCCGCCATAGTAATCTTGAATTTGGATAAATCTGGGCTAACCCAGGGCTTCGTTGGTGATGAAGCAGACGCTGTTGTAACAGAAGGACTAGGAATAGGTGTCGATGCAGCTGTAGCCTTGCGACGAGCATTATGACCAGTTGAAGTGCCGCGACAATCCAAACTGTCGCGGTTGAATGAGTTGCCGCGGCAGTTTGTGCTGCCGCGGTTGAATGAGTTGCCGCGGCGGTTTATGCTGCCGCGGTTGAAGACTGCATCGTTTTGTGATTTTTGGGTACTTTCGGTTTTGGGGACCCAAATTTTACAGCTTTTTGGTGTTCTTTCACACAGCATTTCCTTCTTGTTCTTCTGATCTTGTTGACGAAGTGCACGGGCACGAGCGGCTTTTACTTTACGCCGTTGAATCCGTTCTTTCAGGGTTGAACGAGCTCTTTTGACTAGGGTTCATTCTTCCTTTGTAAGTTTTGCAGAAACATGGTCATCTTGCCTTTGAGACAATTGAACCACCTTTCGATTCCTTGACTTTAGGTCCGTATAGTAGTGGACCCCGTCAGTTTGTTGCATGGCTTTAGCCAGTTATCGAGCACGTTGTTGGCGTTGTCTTTGACGAGCTCTCTTCGTCAACACTGGAGAACTATTCATCAATGACTCCTTAATGGGAGCGGAGTCTTTCGGAGCAGAGATGTCACGGGTAATTTCATCAAGAGCAACAGGGTAAGAATCTTCATCCGCGACCTTTGTAGAGACCGTGGACTTGCAAATTTTCTTAGGAGAAGAAATCTTCCTGCACCTGCGGGATGAGGAGGATTTTGAGGATGAGGATGACAAGTATTCCTCGAATTTGGCTTGATCGAATTCATATTCGATCTCTTCAGTGACGATAATCTTTATCGGTTGCGACACGGCGGTCTCGGCAGCGAGACCGTTGGCTCCCACTGTGGTCGCCAGTTTGTTTCCGACAAAAGTTGATTCCATTGCCATTTCTATTAACCTTCTTTTGATTACAAAGAAATTACAACGAAAATATGGAAAATTACAACTCTTGAAGAAAATAACACAGAAATTGTTTATCAACTCCTGTTTTGTGGGACTTTGCCTGTGCCGGGAGTGCTTTGGCTCGTGGACCACCGATTCGAAGATCGTAAGGTTGTTTTGATATCCTTCCTTCGTTTATCGAAGTATGGATTTGAAGCGAGTATCTTATCGATGTAAGATATTCACTCTTCCAAAGATCAAGTCTGAGCAAGATCTCTAGGAATCACCGAATGATGCTTATCAAAGGGTGAAAATTCTCTCTTTCTTCCTCAAAATCTCCAAAAGGCTCAAGTCTCTTTTGCTCCGATCTGCTCTCTGTCCTTTATTTCGTGCATAGGGGAGTATTTATAGGGATAGAAGTGCACTACA
>BQKN01040697.1:0-18977 GCA_022839385.1 Asparagus kiusianus | reverse complement strand
ATATATGTTATTAAAATATTATAATTAATATAATATATTATATAATAATATATGTTATTAAAATACTATGTAATATTATAATATATATGTTGTACTATTATATAATATAGTATGTGATATTGCATAATAATATATAATAAATATCATCAAATAAATTATACGTATGAATTACAAATTATAGTATTCCAAATTCCAAAATATTGATGAAACAAACAAAATATTACAAATTATAGTATTGACCCAAGAATCATTGTTCATGCTGTAGTAAATGCTGCAATGATATATTATATATATTATACTCTTTTACCTTCAGAATTCTAACATGCAAACATTACCAAGATACAAATGGGTCCCGTACTTTTAAGGGTCAATTGCACAAAGACCCTTGGAATAACACAGTTCTAACTTACCCCAATTGTTTCATTATTGCAGATAGACTCCCTGGTTTAAATTTTTTTATTACTCTTTTACCCTTGTGAAATTTGGTTTAATTGCATATAAGAAAAATTTATTTTGGTAACGGAGAAGACTGATGCTTTTTACTTTTCCCCTTCAATCACACACATCTTGAGAAAGAACATCCTTCTTACCACCAGAATCAACTGTTTTTTTTTTTCTTTTTTTTTTCGTTTTTATACTGAGGGCAAAATGTAAAATTCTACCACTTGTTTGCCAGTGGTGATTCTAACCAATAGACCATACCTCTAATATGAACAATCAGTTGCTACATGTATCTGAAATTAACTCTAGGGTTAATTTCAGAAAATACCCACCAACTATTGGGGCCATCTCAAAAAATTCCCCTCAGATATTTTAACTCTAGAACCCTCCCCACACCCCCTTCAATTATGAATTTTTTGTAGATAACCCCCTCAACTTTCAGAATATTATTTATCCCCCTTAGCATTTTTCACTTAACCCCCTGTACTAATATAATTTAAATCTAAAGAAGCAACTAATTTAAAATGACCATATCATCCCTAAGACATTAAAATGTTCTACCATATTGTTCCTTTTTAACTTTATTTGATTAAAAATAACTCTCATTTTATTTCCCCACTCTTCTTATTCCTCCATCTACATTGCTAAGTTTATGAGCAAATATAATATTTTTTCTTTTTTTGAAACGCTTAACCTCTTTTATTTTCTATTTATCCATGCTTGTAATGTTTAAAACAATTGAAACTTTTAATTTTTTGATTGGGTTGGGTTTTTAAACTCACATGAATTTTTTTCAACTAATGGTATTTTAGTCATTGTATTTTTAAAATAAATAATATTAAGGGGACTATTTGAAAAAACTAGAAAGATAATGGGAGTTTTGTGATACACCCCATAGTTAAGGGGGATTTAGTCATATTTTGAAAGTTAAGGGGGTTATCTATAACACGCTCAAATTTGAGGAGGGTTTTCTAAAGATAAAATAGCTAAAGGGGATATTCTGAGACAATCCTCATAGTTGAGGGGTTTTTTGCCCCCTAGAACTAACTTTTAACTTCTATTTACATTCCAATCATAGGTATTAGCTACTGTTGCCACATCAATACAAGCTAAATTCCACATTGAACAGGAAAAGTTGCCCCACTCACATGATACATCATCAAGATGCATAGAACAATTAAAAAGGACAAGACTTCAGGCTTTTGTTGCTTTCACGTTCTTGTAGGAAGAAATTTTTGTTTTAAACCCATTAAGACTTTTAAAAAAAACCAATCCACTCTTGTTTTTATTTTCAGAAATCAACCTACTTTGTGGTCAGGTCAGCAACGTGACCACAAAGGGGGTCGATTTTTTTTTAATCACGTCTCTAAATAGTCGGGGTTGCCAACCCCGACTATTTTGACAGTAGCAAAATTAGTCGGGGTTGGTAACCCCGACTATTTAGAAACGAGATTAAAAAAAATTCACATGTTTCGTGGTCACGTTGCTATGTGACCACAAAATGGATCGATTTCTGAAAATAAAAACAGATAGTGTCGGTAAAAAAAAAAGGTTGAATTGTGTTTAAAATAAAAATTTCTTTCTTCATTGTAGACATCGGAGTTCAAAGACCACTGACAAGAGAGCTGTACGGCTAACTTGTCCCAAGTATTAAAAATCCTTTGCTGCTCCAGTTGCTGGCTCTAGTCCTACTTTCAACATTTTCCTTTGTCTATGGACTTAAAGTGGTACAAGCCAAAAGGATCCCCAACCGACCCCACGTTGGCTCACTATAGACTTACACGAATCTCACCTTGGTTTGAGCAATAATAATAATAATAATAATCTTAGAGCCTATTTGGCAACTCCTTGAAAAAAATAGTTCAGAATTGACCTTAGTTCTATTTTGAGGAGAAGTGTGTTCGAGAAACTAGACTAACATTGACTCAATTCTCTTTTGCCGACTAGCTAGAGGGGGTTGGTTTATAGAGAAGAAAAAAAAAACCAGTTTAGAACAAAACTAGGCTAAGATTGATCTTGGTCCAGTATTGTAAGAGTTGCCAAACATAACCTTAAGAGAGGGCCGTCTACATAAAATCATACAGGAAGATAGACGATAGCTTTGCAACCGCTCAAAATCTGGACCATGATTGATCCTAACTCAATGCAATTCCAACCGTATTACAAATAAATGGGGCTGGGGAGGATCCAGGTCTGAACCAGTTAAGGACCATCTTTTGACATAAGGAAAGCTGGACCTTTTTTCATCATCAAACACAGCTTTTTCCAAAAATAGGTTCAGGATCAATCCCAGCTTGATTTGAGTGATTGTCAAATACAGCCTTGGCCTTTCGCTCAAAAGAACGCTTGGACTAGCACAAATCTGTATGCACACATTAATGTCATATATATAAATACAAATATGAACACAATCAGATTGCTTATCAACACAATTGCTAAACATTCAGATAGAACTTGATCAAACCTTCTTCAATCGTAGAGCTCTTATCCTCACTCAGCATCTCCGATACTTTACGCTCAAGAAACAAGTTCTTCAGTGAGCCAGGGAGGTGAAGACTTGTAACCTCCTTTCTAGTTAAAATTTCGAGAAAGATAACTCCAAGGCTATATATAGATATCGGTTTCTTTACTGACATCCTTCATCTTGATAAGCTCGGGGGCTTTGTGTCCCTGAGCTGCTGAGGCCTCGAGCATTTCTTGGGCTGATGATGTCGAGTTGAGGAGGAGGTGTAGGCCGGAATCTGATAGAAGAGGTTGGCGATTGATGTCGATGAGGATGATATCCTATCTTTACAATTCTGGTTTTCCATCTGCAAATTAATGAAATTCATACTTATTTTGCCAATTTGTTAACAATATATAATCTTATGTTATTGATTTGTTTGTTTAATATATAAATAATGACGAGGACGGAATGAGGAGAGTGCAGACAATAGTGTAATATGACAGGCGGGGACATCGGTCTAGGCCATGGAGAGGGTCAAATTAAAGCGAACAAAGGTATACTTTCTCATATAAGAAAATCTCTTGGGAGATTGAAGGAAAATCAAAAGGAAATGATTTTTGTCAGAAAATACTACAACTGTGGGATTAAACTACATGCACTCATAAGCAAAATAAAGTAATTCATATGGTAGTTACAGTTAACAGTGAAGGTTCATTGTAGAAAATGATCCTCAGTGAAGCAAAACAGCACAAAAGAACTAAAGAGCCTGAATTAATATTATTAGGTAAGAGAGGGAAAAAGAAAAAAGAACTTTTCAAGAACATGGACATCAAGCTGAATTATACAAGAGTGGACAAGCACAATGATTGTCTATCATAACTAATTAACATGGCTTTAGTTAAGGGTGATATGACTACTATAGCTACAATCAAGATCAAATTTACTTCTTTGTCCGAACAATTCATAAATTTATCCAACAAACTTATTGTTTTATTTTCAAATTATGTAGTAGCGTTGGATGGTTACTCTGCTAACGTATCAAACAATGTCCATGTGCAAGAGAGGAAACTCTTGGGTCTGAAGACCAATGATTATCACGTCCTTCTTCATCAATTGTTCCTGGTTGTACTCTGTAACAATATGGAGAAAAAAGTGTCAAATATTATTATTGAGTATTGCAGTTTCTTCAGAATATTATGCTCTAAAAGTTATAGATGTGGATGAATTTAAAAAACTTGAAGCCGAGATCTGAGTTACTCTATGTAATATGGAAGTAATATTTCCCCTTTGATTTTTTTACAATCATGATCCATCTTATCCAACATCTTGCAAGAGAGACTAGAATTGTAAGTCGTTACTTATCGTTGGATGTACTCAATTGAAAGGTTAGGATTTTCATCATCTTCATTAATTATAAATGCATTTTTCATATTGATTTCATAATAGTTACTTCTTTTCAAAATTTTAAGATATTTAAGTTCCTTGAAACACAATGTTTGTAATCGAGCTCGTCCGGAGGGTTTGATAGCTGAAGGATATGTGGCCAATGAATGCTTTGTGTTTGCACCATGTTACATGCGTAAGAAGAAAACCGCACATTAGGCACCAACTAATGATAAGAAGCATGAAAAATATCCAAGATCTCTCCTAGATCAAATTTATGCATATGTATTGGAAAATTTTGATAATTTTCAAGACTACCGAAGATAGCAAATGATATTAGTAATTTAGATGATATATGTTCATCCATTTTTAGTCTACTAATACAATCTTATATATTATATTAATAGGCAACATCTGGAGAAGCTTAAGAATAAAATAGCTGATAGTAATGCAGCGCATAATATTTAGAAAAAATATAAGGAAAAATTTCCAGATTGGTTCAGAATTGATGTAAGTGTTGTATGATTAAGTTTTGAACTTTTATAATATAACTTTAAGTTAAACTTATCTTAAATATTCTTGATATTTTTGGTTTAAGTTGAAAAATCACTTCTTGATGGTACTACATTATCAGATAAAATTATTATTTATGCACAACATCCTTACTATGAAGTAAGACATTATAATGAGCATCTCGTCAATGAGTATAAATTTCAGACGTTAGAGACCGATGATAGAAGGGTAACCCTGAATAGTATGTCATGTATTATTTTGCTCAAGAATGTTTTTAAGTATAAGAGATTAGAACCCAATTCTAGCTGACATACTATATTATGGCCAATTAGAAGACATTATGGAGATAATCTATGGGTTTGGTAAATAAAAACAACATAGTTACATGATGTTTAAGGTTTGGTGGTGTCCTGCAAAAATACAAAAGGATTATTATGGGTTTATACTTGTCAATCTCCACCGAGAAATATATCTAGATAAGAAATTTATTTTCGCGGAACAAGCGGATCAGTGCTTATTTGTGAAAGATCCAAATGTCATGACTGATTGAGTGGTTTTTATATAAGGAGCCAAGATCCGTTGTTCTTCCTAATAACAGTGCAAAAAATGATGAAGAAAGTGAAGATAATTGTAATAAACCAATTGGGTCATCTGATGATGTTTGGCAAGGCTTCACCTACACGCAAAATATGACGCTTCATATGACTGATCCTGATGCTCAAACCGCCATTCCGAATCTTATTACAAGCAGAGGCTCTGGCTCAAATAAGCAAACAAATAGAAGACAAACTATAACAAATATACTCAGTCAATCTCATGAAAAATAATTGTAATAGCTATGAACTAAGTTACAATGCATTATTGTTTAAAAAAATTCTAATAAAAATAATTAATGCTTTTCATAATAATTTGTCATATGTGCAATTATATATTTCTTATTAAGTATCTTAATAATTTAATTTGTAGATGAGGAATGTGAGGCTATTTAGTGAGGACTGTGATCAATCACAGAGTACCACTCCAGGCACAGGTCATATTGAGGAGACATCACCATCTCCTTAAGCTCGTATAAACTATTTAATATTTTAATATTTTTTTTATAAATTATTAGTCATATAGCTCATATTGTTCTTTGGTTGTAGACCTAGGTTGTTTAACACCCGACCCCTCTGATGCACCACCAGCACCATCCCCTGAGACATGTTTAACTAGTTAATATTTCATAATGGTCAACTAAATTTTTATATTAATTATCCTCTTTAATTGTGTAGATGACTCGTGGACACCCTCGTTGATACGGGTGTATCTTCTTCCTTACTTCGGGAACTTAGCGATCCTCATCAGGAGTGTGAGGATAGATGATTCTCATGGTATCTTGAGAATAGAGATGTGGAAGAAGTCGTCGGGGGCGGTAACGTTAAAGACTGCAGGAAAGAACAGGAAGAAGGCTGCTAGTTCTTCTGCGGTCGACCGCGAATCAGCCACGGTCGATCGCGAACGTGCATGAAGCTCAGTAGGAGCTGGATCTGAAGACGGTCGACCGTCGCGGTCGACCGTAAGATCCCGATCGACCGCCATGGTCAATCGCGCCATGACTGTAATCAAAACTACTCTCGAGTTTTGGTTCGGTCGACCGCGAATCAGCCACGGTCAATCGCGATACTTTTGCGGTCGACTGTCACGGTCGACCGCGACGCAGTTTTAAGCATGGGCCTAGTTTCTTATACTGTTTAGGATTTCTATTTGATATAAATAGAAACATGACTTTCCTAGGGTTTACCAACCAGATTGTAATTAAAAAAGAGATCATGGAGGTTGTTCTTTGATCTAGAGAGATTGTGAGAGAGAGATTTGTAATCTATTAATTCTCATAATCTAGAGAAGTTATTTTCCTTCACCCAAATCAACTCTTTTGTATGTTCTTCTGTTATTTTCTTCGCAACTCACTCTTGATAATTCCGTGATCAAGAGTGCTCGTACGGCGACTTATATCAAGTTAGTATCAGAGTGATCAGATCCTACGACGGGGCATCATGTGCATGGTCCTGACTCGATCGTAATACAAGAAGCTAGGCGAGATCCTTATTTTATTAGAAGGAGTCCAGAAATCAAGGAAGAAGAAGATGACTGAAGGTGATAGCTCAGCAAGGCTAGATGCATTGGAGAAGAAGATTGAGACAATGGGCTCAACCCTCGTGTAGCTCGCCAATCTTGTCTAAGACAAAGGAAACAAGGAGGAATCTACTTCGAAAGGTAAGAAGAAACTTGTGGAGTCTAATAAAGAAGGCGAGGATTCCTATTCAGATGAGGAGGCCCGTGTTGTTAGGTCTGTTTCACACCAGGGGGTAAGGATTCTTACCAGAATTTGAAGATAGACTTCAAAGTGGAGATTTCTGTTTATGACGGGAGTGTCAACGTCGAGAAGCTTGATGATTGGATCGAGCGGATGGAGACCTATTTCACACTCTACAGATATTCATCCAAGGAGAAGCTCGTGTTCATGACTCTGAAGCTTTCGGGGCATGCCTTGATATGGTGAAAATCCTATTGTAAGCAGGAGAAGAAGACGGTGTCATGGAACAAGTTTAAGAAACTACTTAGGAAGAAGTTCTATCCAGTAGGGTTTCTCGAAGAGTGTTGGTACAAGTGGTACGGATTGCGCCAACGGTTCAACCAAATTGTACAAGAGTATACGACGGAATTCTAACAACAAGCGATGGTCCTCAACATCATAACAGAGGAATATCCCATTTTTATGAAGTATATGGTAGGGTCTGAATGAGTATATCCGAAAGGAGATGAGGTTTTTCACAGTTGAATCCATTGCAGAGACAAGTGTGAAGGCCATTGCCATTGAGAGTAGGCAAATGAAGGGCAACAAAACGAATGAAGACTCCAAACAAATGGGAGGCAAGTCTAGTGTCTCTCAACCTAAGAAAGAGAAGAAGAAGGGTGACTCGGGGAAGATAGGTTTGACATGCAATCACTGCAAACAAACATGACTCATAGCTGATCGTTGCTGGGAGAAGTATCCTCATCTGAAACCAAAGGGATTGAAGGAGGAGGAGGAGAAGAAAGCATACGTGGTAGCATAGGGTCCGAAGGAAGTTCCCGGGATGACAGAACCCAACGACAGTCTCAACCTTATGGCGAGGAAGCAGATCACGACAGAGGACGAAGACCCAAGGGAACGGCTCTTTGTTTTAAAGTTACGGATCAAGACCAGCTTGGTTGATGCCATAGTGGATCTAGGGAGCCAGAAGAATTTGATATCTGAGGCCTTAGTTCGAAAGCTGGGATTGAAGACGGTTAAATATCCGAAACCCTATCCGTTGGGGTGGATTCAAAAGGAGGTAGGATTGAGTGTGGTAAACCAATACTCATTCAGATTCGCACTCCATGAGACGTATATCGACGAAGTCACATACGACATCGTTCTGTTGGATGTTTTCTAAGTGATACTGGGCAATCCTTATTTATGAGATAGATACGCAGTCTATGATAGGTGGGCCCAGAAGTATACGTTCACTAAGGATGGTGAGCAATTCATTTTTTGTTCGACGTCTCTTCCTCGAGAGACGAGTTTGGTGATGGTGACTCAGGAGAAGAGGCTGGTAAATGCAAGCAAAAAGTTTGTATTATCATTCATTAGGCCTTATGAGGAGCAGCTGAGTAGGGTGTGCTTGACTACCTTGAGCAAACTATAGGAAGGAGATCTTGACAGATTAAAGGCCAAGTACGAGGACTTGTTTTCGAAGATCACGGGACTACCACCATGGAGAGGTGTGGAGCATGAGATTATGTTAACCGGCGAGAGTTCCTTACCGAACATAGGCCTATACCGAATATCTATAGAGGAGTATGAAGAGATCAAGAGACAGGTTCAAGAGTTTTTTGAGACAGGAGTGATTGTGCCGAGTTATTCCCCTTGTGGGTCACCAGTGCTGTTGGTGCCCAAAAAGGATGGAGGATGGCACATGTGCATGAATTACCGGACGCTTAACAAGATAACCATCAAGAATCGATATCCATTATCTTGGATTGATGATCTTATGGACCAGTTGGAAGGAGTAAGGTTTTTCACGAAGCTGGATTTAAAGTCTGGATACCATCAGGTGAGGATTCAGGAGGATGGCACTTGGAAGACTGCATTTAAGACCAAACAGGGTCTGTTCAAGTGGTTGGTGATGCCATTTGGATTATGCAACACTCCGACTACCTTTATGAGGCTTATGAACGATTTGTTGCGACCCTTTATAGAGGATTTTGTGATAGTTTACCTCGATGATATCTTGGTGTACAGCAGGACATGGGAGGAGCATCTTGTTCATGTCGAGAAGGTGTTTGAAGTGCTATAAAATGGACAGCTGAAGCTCAACGGGAAGAAGTACGAATTTGGAAAGGACGAGTTAGTGTATCTCGGGTTCATCATGGGGAAAGGCCAGAGGAGGATAGATCCAAGCAAGGTGGCGATGATCACGAATTGGCCGACACCTAGGACAGTGATAGAGGTGAGAAGCTTCATGGGAGCTTACCAATATTTGCGCAAGTTTATTCAACTTTTTTCGACTTATGCAACACCTTTGCATAGCCTTACGAAGGCGAAGGTTCAGTTTGAGTGGAGGAAGACGCATGAGGAGGCTTTTCAGTTGCTGAAGAGAAAGATCTCAAAGGCACCGATGTTAGCTTTGCCGAATCTACATCGGACCTTCAAGGTAGAGACCGACGCATCTAGTTATGCTATGTGCACAGTGTTGATACAGGATGGGAATCCGGTAGAATACAATTCTGAGATGTTTACCGGTGCTATTCAGAACTACCTAACCTATGACAAGGAGTTCTATCCACTTTATCAGGCGATTAAATATTAGAGGGTGTACTTGTTAGGTAAGGAGGTGGTTGTGCACTCAGATCATAAGCCATTGGAATTCTTACATGCCCAGACGAAGCTACAACAGACACGACACATGAAGTAGATGCCCTATTTGATGGCTTTCAACATCATCATTAGGTACAAGAAGGGAGCGACGAACAAGTTGGCCGATATGTTATCTCGTCCGCCGGTAAGGGCTTTATTGGTGGCGACACGTATTCAGCCCTTAGTTCCTTTGGAGTATGTACAGATGTATACATCCAACCAAGATTTTAATAGTGTGTTCAAGCAGACGAAGGCTGGACGAAAGGGGGAGTATGAGCTTGGAGAGAATGGTTTGTTGTATCGTGGGACATCACTATGCATTCCAGAGGATGATGATAGGTTACAGTGGATTAGAGAAGTACATACATTATGTGTGCAAGGTTATTTTGGGATTCAGAAGACGCTTCTCAATCTACGACGACACGTGTTTTGGCTAAAGATGCTAGATGATGTTACCAAGTATGTTGGAGGGTGTAAGCTATGTTACATTTCGAAACCTTCTAATAGGAAACGGGGACTGTATCTACCATTGCAGGTACCTTTGAGATCGTGCAAGAGTATTTCTATGGATTTCTTAGGAGGATTGCCGACGACCAAGCGAGGACATGACTATTTGTTCGTTGTGGTGGACCGGTTCAGCAAGATGGTGATCTTGATTCCATGTAAGAAGACCGTAACGAGAGCGGGTGCAGCACAATTATTCTTTGAGCATGTGTGGAAGCACTTCGGATTACCGAATTCGATTATTTTGGATCGAGATAGCCGGTTTCTCGGATATTTTTGGGATTCTTCGTGGAGCTTGATGGACACTAGGTTAAAAAAGAGCATGCCATTCCATCCACAAACAGACGGACAAACAAAAGTGGTTAATCGGACTATGGTGCACATGTTAAGAGGATACAATTCTAGGCATCCTAAGACTTGGGATGAGAGTTTACCATATCTTTAATTTGCGTTTAATCGGGCTATTCATGGATCTTCGGGAAAATCACCGTTTAAGACTTGTTATGAATTCTTACCGCCGAGTCTGTTTGATCTTGTGTTTTCGGGTGGAACCACGACGGACGGCAAGGAGGGGAATGAACGACAACGTGCTCAGCGATTACTGAAGAAGATCGCACATATTCATGCCTCGGTTGAAGCACAATTGAAGAAATCACAAGCTAAATACAAGGCAAAACATGATCAACATCGAGTTCCTTGTAATTTTGGTGAAGGTGATATGGTATGGTTGAAGTTGGGTAAGGAACGGGTAAAAAGAGAAGGAAAAAAGTTGAAGCCTATACGATATGGTCCGTTTCGGATTCTTGATCAAATTGGTGACAATGCTTTCAAACTAGATTTACCACCTTACCTCGGCATGAATTCGGTGATCAACGCTGAGTACTTGAAATTGTTTGAACCTCTGTTGTTGGATGATGAAGGTGATGACAAGATGATCTTACCGCATGTGGATGAATTGTGGTTTGATAGAGAGGAACCTCTCAAGGAAGATTGTATTTTGGAGCGAAAAGTGACTACGACGAGACGAGGAACTAAAGAATCATTTTTGATCGGACACCAAGGTTAGGTTCCTAGCAAAGATAAGCGGTTCAACAGAGAAGGAGGGGCTCGCGAGTTCCCTCAACTCCAGTTCTAACTTGAACGAGACTTCAAGTTCCTAAAGGGGGGAATCATGATACGGGTGTATCTTCTTCCTTACTTCAGGAACTTAGCAATCCTCATCAGGAGTGTGAGGATAGATGATTCTCATGGTATCTTAAGAATAGAGACGTGGAAGAAGTTTTCGGGGGTGGCAACGTCGAAGACTACAGGAAAGAACAGGAAGAAGGCTGCTGTTCTTCTGTGGTCGATCGCGAATCAGCCACGGTCGACCGCGAACGTGTACGAAGCTTAGGAGGAGCTAGATCTGAAGGTGGTCGACCACCGTGGTCGATCGTAAGATCCTGGCCGACCATCACGGTCGATCACGTCATGACTATAATTAAAAGTGCTCACGGGTTTTGGTCCGGTCGACCGCGAATCAGCCACGGTCGACCGTGATACTTTCACGATCGACCATCACGATCGACTGCGACGCAGTTTTGGGCATGGGCCTAGTTTCCTACACTGTTTAGGATTTCTATTTGATATAAATAGAAACACGACTTTCCTAGTGTTTACCAACCAGATTGTAATTAGAAAAGAGATCAAGAAGGTTGTTCTTTGATCTAGAGAGATTGTGAGAGAGAGATTTGTAATCTATTAATTCTTATAATCTAGAGAAGGTATTTTCCCTCGCGCAAATCAACTCTTTTGTGTGTTCTTCTGTTATTTTCTTCGCAACTCACTCTTGATAATTCCGCGATCAAGGGTGTTCGCACGGCGACTCGTATCACTCGTTCTCTTCTTCTACATTTCAAACAGACTTGCATCCTAAGACGCCTGAGTTTCATAGTTTATCCTTCCCTCCGGACTCGATTAAGTCCAGAGCTGAATTAATGAAGCACCACCCACGTACGGCGAGAAGGTTAGAGGAATTGACACCTATGATGGAGGCTAGAAAATGTTAGGTCCTCTTGTTTTGATAATGATTTAACAAATAATTTACGACTAATATTGGTTCAGTATTTTTTTTGTGTTGTTTAGTATATACAGGTATATTCAAGAATTTGAGCAAAAACTGATATATTGAAGCCATGCTAACCAAGTCAATCTATTCAAGTCCAAGCTTCAGGAGAATCATTCTTGGTATACTTAGTATATGACTATATTATGTGTGTTAATTCTATAAGCTCAAATATACACACACATGACATTTGTGAATTTTCATGAAAATAGGTGTTTTTATACAAAATACATTCAAATATGTTTTGGACTTCACAAACCTTGTTTACATCTTTTAATATGTCCATAAAATTATTACACAATTTTTCAGAACTTGATTTGAGCTAAAATGTCAAAATCAACATATTTGAAAAACATGTAGTTTTGCTCTTTTGAATATTTCTGAGTTTTCACAAATTATAAGAGCAATTTGAAAAATTCTTTTTCCAACATGCTCATATCTATGATTATAAACTTTTCCCAAAGTTTTATTTTTTGGAATTTATTTGCTATTTTTAATAAAGACTTGAAATTCACTTTCAAAAAACAATTCAGGCTGATAACTGGTTATCACTCGACTGATAAGTCGACTGATGACATCAGTCGACCGATCAGTCGACCGACAAAAGTACCTATAATTGTTATTTTACTCTCTGTTGTGTTTTGGTCGGTTGACCAGTCGACTGATGAGATCGTCAGTCGATTGATGAGCTGGAAAATGTATGTAACGGTCAGCTCATCAGTCGACTGATGCATTCCGTCAGTCGACTGATAAGCTCCAACGGCTATATTTCCAAGCTTTGATATTTTGTTGTTTTTGCTATTTTTTTCTTGGGTTTTGTGCCTTGGTTTTTCATCTTATATAAACCCCTATTGTTCTCATCTGAATAATAATAAAAAGTAGGTTTTTAACAAAAGTTTAAAAAGAGTTTAAAAGTTTATTTAAGTTTCTAAGTTTGAGTTTTCAAAGAGGTGGCTTGCTCTTTCATTTGAGGAATTCATCCTCAATCATCTTCATTCTCTAGTATATTTATAGAGAAGTTTTCCTAACTCTTTTCTCCAGCAATGTGTTGCTTATTCTTATATTATCATTTATTGCTAGTTTATTAATTGAGTTAGAATTTGTTTATACTCATATCATCACACACACCCTATTTGAGCTTGTAGCATTCCATACATTATATATTGGGTTGTGGGATTATGATTTGTGAGATTGAGCTTTCATTGAGTTCTCATCCTATTAGAGAACATTTTATTGTAATTGAGCATTGTTTGGTGGAAAATTTGAAGAAAGTAAAATGAAAGAAATTTGATCTGTATTCCTTTAATCTCAATTACAATTGGATTTCCTGATTACAAAAGAGAGGAGAATGATCTATATTCTCCCCTTTGTTTAATTCTGGGTACTTCACGGTGGCGATAGAGTGCCTCTATCGAATGCTCACGTCGAGTTTGCTCTCCATTGACGATCCGCACGTCTTGATTCACTGGAACGTGGTCTTCTTCTTACGATTTGACGTTGTAGAGAACTTGCGTGGCAAGTTTGAAAAAAACTCTTAACGAGTTAATAACTCAGAGCGAGTTTTAGAAGAACTTATAGAGCAAGTTTTAAACTCTGATCGAGTTGATAACTCTGAACGAGTTTGAAACACTATAAAAGAGTTGATTTAACCGAAATCAGTTTATAAGCTAAGGATGAAAGCTCTCTGTCGTTGAACATTGCTGAAGGATGAATGTCGATCTTCCCCTCGCTGCCAAGCCGAAGATCTCCTCTTTGCTGCCAAGTCTAAGCTCCAAAAAAGCCAGCCCTTTACTCAATTGAGTTTCCCACTATTTATAGGGGATTTAGGGGTGTAACCACTCCCTTAATCCTCTCCTTAATGAGGGTTTAATAGGGTATAACTACCCCTATAAATCTCTCCATGATAGGGTAGTGATCCCCTCAAATCGTGGGGAGAAAACGGCTCTGGAACCATTCAAATCGTGCTTGAACGAGCCAAATGCTGAAAACAGCATTCTGGGCCCAAACTCTGCGTTTTTAGATTAAAAACGCAGAGTTGGGCCTGTTTTAGGCTGAAAATACACAGGCCGCGCTGCGCAGAGATGAACTGTGTGTTTTGGACCTGAGACGCAGAGTTGGAACACAGAGATGAACTCTGTGTTTTGGACCTGAGATGCAGAGTTAGGCTCTGCATGGACTCTGCGTTTTGAGTCCACGAACTATGCGTTTTGACTCTGGAATATAGTCAGGAATTCTGCGTTTTGAGTTTAGAACGCGGGCATGACCTCTGCATTTTGAATCTCAAATGCAGTCATGACCTCTGCGTTTTGAGTTTAGAACGCGGGCATGACCTCTGCTTTTTGAATCTCAAATGCGGTCACGACCTCTGCGTTTTGAGTCTTGGATGCAGAGGTGAGCCTCAGGTGGGCTTGGCGAACTTCAGGCTAAGTCCAATGTTCAGACGAAGTCTAGTCTTGCAGACGGACTTCAGAACATAACTTGCTACGAAGAACAGGTCATAACTTTTAAACCGTAAGTCGGAATTGGACGAATTATATTTAAAAATCAGCTATCTCGACGAGACGGAGCCGACCAAACCTACCCCATAGGGTTCGATTTGCTCCGTCAGTTTTGCCAAATTCCTTACGGTTTGAGAAATATTTGCATTTTGGTTTGAAGAGACCGTCGATTTGTAGTCTCTTTTGCTAGAGCGTTGCAAAGATCGTCATCTTGTAACCTTCATCTTGACTCCTTAAAAATGTGAGAGTCGACAGATTGTAACTCTTGATGTTGATTATGAAGGTTATTGATTAGAGCTTTCATCAGTTGTTGCGAAGGTCGTTAGATTATAACCCTCATCGATCCACGTGAAAGTATTCAAATTATAGTCTTCTGTAAGCCGTTAAATTATAACTTCCATCATCGGTGTTTGATGGATATCAGCTATCTGTAGTGATTTTTAGACAGCCTACAAAACATTCTCCAAAGTTTTTTAAAGTTCGCGGTTGATTGGGACAAATTTTCGTAATACTTTGGATCTCAACTCGGATCTTAGAGCTTTTGATTCCTTGTCACAAAGAAGTTATTCTCTGCACTCACTTCAAAGACAGCTTGGTTGAAGGGATTTGCCATGCAGGACCTGTATGAAGGTATGCGTCATAATCCTGCTTCTGGAATGAAGGGGTGGACCCATGCGTTTTAAACTTGAGACGCGGAGTTGGCTCTCATGTATTTTTGACTAAGTCTTTGAGACTCGTCTTTAGCTCATCTGTTTCAAGATTTGGCTCACATCTATTAAGCTGATGGGCCTGCAAATATGCGTAGGATTTTTGGAAAACCCTCAGCCATCAACGGATTTGATAAGCCTTTACCGACTACCGTTTGAGTCGGGCTAGCATGAGAATTATTTGAATCCGTCTTACATGTAACGTTGTGCTAAGAGAATGAACCCTCTTAGACTCGATGCTATGATTTTGAATACATAAACTTTTTTATTTTCATGGGAAAAAAACTAACCGGCAACGCGTGTTAGGTGCAGGCTTATCTCTAATTTGGGATCAAGATAAAGTCTCCCATACGTGAAAGACATGGATTTTGGTGCTACGATGTTGAATATGTAGGCTTTGTCACTATTTCTTTCTTTGTTATATTTTCACTTGAAACACTGAAAGAAAATTGTAAGTGCCAGGGGTGTAGTATTAATTTGGCGTGAAACTTAGCGTGAATTTTCACTTAGAGTGAAATTCAGAAATTTTTTTCACTATCACTAGGATAATTCCAAAAAATCTTAATCCACTTAGGATTTTATAACAAAAACTTGTTGTTCTTGTTGAAAAAGAATTAACAAGTTCATTGGGTGGTTTGACTGTTAGAGGTGTGATGTTAACCTAACAGTATTTTATGGACATATCGCTCTATTGAAGAGAGTCGATAAGTTAATTTGGTCGTCAGAGGTGTGGTGTTAATTTGACGGGTTTGTGGACCTATCGCTCTATTGAAGAAAGTCGATAAGTTGATTTGGTCGTCAGAGGTGTGGTGTTAACTTGACGGGTTTGTGGACCTATCACTCTATTGAAGAGAGTCGATATGTGGATTTTGTCAGAGGTGTGATATTAACGTGACAAGAAGAATATTGCGATCGGGGCAATTTTGAGGACCTATCGCTCTATTGAAGAGAGTCGATAAGCAGATTTTGTCAGAGGTGATATTAACGTGACAAGAAAAATATTATGATCGGTGTAATTTTGAGGACTTATCGCTCTATTAACGAGAGTCGATAAGTTAATTGTCAGAGGTTTGGTGTTAACATGACGGAAGTTTGTTGTGATCGGAGCAACTTTGTGGACTTATCATCCGATTGAAGAGGATTGATGAGTTGATTTGTCAGAGGTTTAATATTAACGTGACAAGAAAAATATTACGATCGAGGTAATTATGGGGACTTATCATCCTATTGAAGAGGATTGATAAGTTGATTGGTTGTCAGAGGTGTGATATTAATGTGACAAAATTTGTACTTGTGACTTGCACAAGATTTTGGGAATTAGCGTCTCGCTGGGGAGAATTGCTAAGTGAGTTTATCACCAGAAGTGATGAATTCTGATACTTGTGATTTGAATAAGATTTTGAAGACTTAGTGTCTTGCTGGGAAAGATTATGATTTGAACAATTTTGAGGACCTATCATCCTATTGACAAAGATTGATAAGTTGATTGTCAGAGGTGTATTGTTAACGTAACAAATTGAGAGTGATACAAGCTGCATTCATACTCTGTGGGGGTGATGATCGTCTGAAGTGTAATGTTAACTCGACGATGTGAAAGATTCGTTACTCTTAATCCAGTAAATTCCAAGTAACCAACCCCTAGTCTTGATTAAGACTTAGTAGGGGAATAAAAAGAGGTACACAAGGCACATTGCCTAGTGTGGCACTATCCATGTAGTCGGAATAGAGACACATCACCTGGTAGGCCATTATCTGATGAGTTTGACTATCAGAGGTAACTGTTAACGTGATAGTTTTGTGGACCTGCCATCCTATTAAAGAGGATTGGTAGATTGATAGACTATCAGAGGTAAATGTTAACGAGATAGTTTTGATAGACCTGCCATCCTATAGAAGAAGATTGGCAAGTTGATGGACTATCAGAGGTAACTGTTAACGTGAGAGTTTTGTGGACCTGCCATCCTATTGAAGAAGATTAGTAAATTGATGGACTATCAGAGATAACTGTTAACGTGATAGTTTTGGGGACCTGCCATCCTAATGAAGAAGATTGGTAAGTTGATGGACTATCAGAGGTAACTGTTAACGTGATAGTTTTATGGACCTGCCATCCTATTGAAGAAGATTAGCAAATTGATGGACTATCAGAGGTAACTGTTAACGTGATAGTTTTGACGGATTTTATGGTTGACAGAGGTATTTTATTAAACATGACAACTCAGAAAATTTATTATTCATAATCTAATGAACTACAAATAAACCAACCCCCAGTCTTGAACAAGTGCAGGAGGGAAAAGGATAAACATGGCACATCGCCTAGTGATCCACTATCTAATAAGTTTGACTATCAGAGGTAACTGTTAACGTGATAGTTATTGGACCTAACATCCTACTGAAGAGGATTAGCTTCAGTGGTCGTAGTATCTTCCTCTTCTGACTGAGAAGATTAGGCTTGGTCCGATTACTCAGGTTGATCCTGCTTACTTTGTTCTTCAGCTTTGATCCTGGCAATAATCTTTTGAGCCTGTTCGCCTTGAGAGATTAGTTATCTCCAGGAACGGCATTCTGTAACCCTCATTTGTACTAGAAGGTCAGTATAAAAGTCATGTCGACAGGTCTCCACTAAGGTAGACTGTGTCATACCTGAAAAACACCAGAGAGCCATGGTTCGGAACCTCTTGACGAAGGCTTTGATGGACTCCCTCTTCTTCTGCTTAGTGGCGAGAAGGGTATGGATAGAGACTTATGTATCCTCTTCAAAGAATCTTGATAGGAAGAGTCTTTCTAAATCTGCCCATCTTTGGATACATCCGGCAGGCAGTTTGCTGAACCATTCAAATGTAACTCTCTTGAAGGTGCAAATGAACAATCGAGCCAGTATGACATCGTTTGATATCACATTCCCAGTCTGTGACTTGAAATGATAGATATGTTAGTTTGGTGATCCCGTGTCGTCAAAAGTTTGTAGCGTCGGGACTTCGAAGTTTGGAGGATAAGGGGTTGCATCCTATTCGGCAGGATAGGGTCTGACAACTCCCTCGTCTTGGAGCTCGCTTCTGTTGGCCATGGCATTAAGGAGGGCTTCCAACTCTTCCATTTTGACAGACTGGAGATTATGCTCGTTCTCAGTCTCTCTTCCTTCATAAGAGGAAGATTGCACGTTGTGAGCTTCTTGGTCAGAAGCTGTGTCATCAACCATTTTTTCCTTCCCTTTGCTTGTGTGAGGTCGGGATGAAGACGTTTTTCCTTTCCGGGAGTATTCTTACTTAGGTGGTGAATCTATCTTCTGAGATTTGGCTTTGTCTGCGACGATTTGATTCATCAGGGCTAAGAGTTCATTGATGGCCTCCTGCTGAGATTTGATCATGGCCTCCTACTCATCAAGTCTCTTCACGAGATCTTCATGGTTTCCCATCTGTTTGCGGAAAAAGTTGCTGTATTCATTGCTGCATTCATTACAACT
>BQKN01040691.1:0-13902 GCA_022839385.1 Asparagus kiusianus | reverse complement strand
CCTTTGCTCAGACTTTCTGTATTTGAATATTGTGAGAAACTCCAGTTTATTTATTCAGACATTGATTGTGTACTTCTATTTGTTGGATGACGAGATATTGATGTGGTCACTATCATTCCCTCAGTTATTCCTTGTATTATCTTCTACTTGCTTTTGTACCTGCACTTGTTGTTGACTCTACTAGATAGATGTTAATTGTGATGGTAAAACATGTTATTGCACGGTGTGGTGCAAGGCAGGTTTGACATTCTTGGTTTCACCTTGGACTGCAGCCTTGTGTGAACCCAGGGACGTCACAGCATCCAAACTACAGAATGAACATAATGAATTACCTTGCCAACCCTTTACTATAAGAATGTCTTTTGTGTGAAGCTTATTATTGAATAAAAGCCAGTTAAAAAACTGATTCTTGCTTGGTATGTTGGAATTCCAAATAGCTTTATAAATAGGAGATGTAATTCCTCTAGAGATAAGGAAATTATATAAAGATTTGACTGAGTAAACTCTATTAGATGTGAGAGACCATCTTGGAAGATCATGTTGATAATTGATATTGCTAGATTCAATTGCATTCATGAGTTGTAATCTGTCAGTTTGAGATGAAGGTGAGATACATCTCTTAAGTAAAGGATGCCAAATCCATGAATTGTTGTGTAAATAGCCCTGACTAAAAAAAGATACATTGGCAGAGAGGGATAAATTATATAGAATAGGATATAAACTGGCTAAGGAGTTTGATCCAAGCCATTTATCTTCCCAAAACCTAATTTTATCTCCAGAACTAAGTTTCCATATAACGTGTTGAAAGAAAGCTTCCTGATGAGAGATAATACCATTCCAGAAGTATGAATTAGAATGAATAATTCTAGAGCTTTGATAGCATGAATTTCTATCCAAATAAAGATGTCTGAGAAAAGCACCCGTTGTAGAATTGTTGTCCAAAAATTTCCAGAGCCATTTGGCTAAAAGAGAAACATTAAAAGTATAAAGATATTTGACCCCTAGACCTCCTTCAGATTTACTTAAACAAACCTTTTTCCAATTTATCAAACATTTGAATGCATTCGTATCAGCCGTTCCTGTCTAGAGGAAATTTTTTCTAATCTTATCCATCTCTCTTATTAGCCATTTAGGCAATTTGTAAAAGGACATATAACATAATGGTATGGAAGATAAAACTGAATTTAAGAGCACTAGTCTACCACCAAAAGATAGACAATTTTTCTTTCATGTTGTCAATTTCTTATGCATATTATCTATAAAAGGTTGCCAATCGGCCTTAGATAATTTACCATATTTTAAAGGTAATCCAAGATATTTTATTGGTATCTGCTCCCCTTTACAATTTAGCATAGATGCAAGGTGATTACTTCTGTTTGTAATATTGCCAAAATAAATCAATGAAGATTTAGAATAATTGATACCAAATCCAGATAGCTCTTCAAAAATATAGAGAATGGCTTTAAGAATAGAAATATTCTTAGAATCACTTTTGACAAAAAGCAAAGCATCATCCGCATACTGAAGAGATCTCAATTGATTTAAAGGCTCTTTGATTCCAAGATCAGATAATAATCTAGCTTCAACATTATTTTTTATTATTCTATTGATCACATCCATTGCAATATTAAACAACATAAGAGATAGAGGGTCACCCTGTTTAAGACCTCTATGGCAACTAATTTTTTTTTGAAGGATGACCATTAACTAAAACTACACAACTGGAACTTGAGATAATATATTCTATCCACATACACCATCTATCACCAAAACCTCTTCCCTTAAGTAATCATATCAGAAAATTCCAGTCTATGGAGTCAAAAACTTTAGTGAAATCAATCTTGAACATGACCACTTCTTTTTTCTTCTTTGAACAAAAATGTACCATCTCATTGGCATGGAGAATAGAATCCAAAATTGATTTTCCCATTTGGAAAGCAGACTGACTTGAAGCCATTAAATTTTGCATATGAGGGGCTAATCTTGTTGCCAGAATTTTGGTAAAAATTTTAAAGAGGCAGTTGATTAAACTTATGGGCCTGAAATCTTTCACCAAAGAACTATCTTTAATTTTAGGAATAAGAGTGATAAAAACCTTGTTCACTCTATGCAAATTTGATGCATCTTGAGAGAAGAAATTCATGAGAGATATAATATCAGACTTGATTAGATCTCAGAAATTTTGATAAAAACCCATTGAGTAACCATCTGGACCTGGTGCTTTATTAGACTTCATATCAAAAACTGCTGCCTTAATTTCCTTTTCTAAAAAAGGAGTCTCTAAAGAAGAAAGATCCAAATCATGCTCAGGATATAAAGTAGACCAATCTATGGATAGATTGTTTCTTATAGGATTACCAAACAAATTGGTGTAATACTCCAAAAAGGCGTTGGAAATATCTGTTTGATTAGTAATCTCTATACCTTGATGTGAAATAAGTGAAATATAGTTGGCTTTCTTATGAAAAGATGCAATTTTGTGAAAAAAGCTGTATTTGAATCCCCTTCCTGAAGCCATTGAACTCTTGATCTTTGATGCCAATATGTCTCTTCTTCTTTAATGATTGATGAATGAGATAATCTAAGAGTTTTTCTAATGAATGAGATAATCTAAGAGTTTTTCTATCTTCTATCTCTAAGTCAGATAAGTGTCTATGTTCTTCTAGAAGATCAAAATGATTGATTTTGATAAGACATCAGATTTTCTAGAAGATATAGAACCAAGAACGTTTTTCTTCCACCATTTAATCCTTCTTTTAAGAAGTTTTAACTTCTTAATAAAAACATCCATAGGATTGCCTTGACATTTAAAATTTTTCCAGCAAGACTTAATGAAAGGAATAAAATCTGAATTGTGAAACCAACTTTTTTCGAATCTGAATAAAGAAGGGGCTGACTTAATACCTCCAGTGTCAAGGAGAATAGAAAAATGATCTGAACCCAAGGAGGGTGGAGAAAATTGCAAACAAGAAGGGAATTGTTTTCCCAATTTGAACTCATAAGGAATCTGTCTAGACGTGCCATAGATGGATTCAACCTCTTATTAGACCAAGTATAAGCTCTACCAGAAAGAGGGAGATCAATTAGGGATGTTGTAGTAATAAAATTCCTAAAAGAATTCATATCAAACGGGGATCCAATCCTACCACTACGTTCATCAGATGATAGAGTTACATTGAAGTCACCACAAAGTAACCAAGGTCCAGATAAAATGGAACGAATTCTATGAAGTTCCCACCAACAGACCTCTCTATCTTCCTTATCAATAGGTGCGTAAACAGAAGTGAAGATGAAGTTCCAGTTAGATGGATTATGATGAAGAAAAACTAAAACTGAGAAAATTCCAATATATGATTGTTTTAGAGAGAAAGAATCTGACCATCCAACAATAACACCGCCCCTTGTATCTGTAGAATCGAGATGACACTAATTTTTTATCCTCTTACCACCTAAAGATCTAAGAGTTCTAAACGAAGGAGAAGATAACTTGCTTTCCTGAATACCGATGATATCAATTGAAGACTTAGAAATAAACTCTTTAACAATTTGACGTTTAATTGGGTCATTAAGACCTCTAACATTCCAAGTTGCAAAGATCATAATGAGAAGATATAACACTCCTATAACAGACTAAAAGCACCAGATAGATTTAATTATCCTGTTGATTCCTCTCAATTTCCTTATTTTTTAAAGCATCCAACACTTTATAAGATAATGTGACACCACAATTATCAGCAATATCTTCAATAGTATCTATGGATAAAGAATTAATAGGCAGAACTGAAGATTTTTTGTTCGTACCTTTTTTGACTGACCGATTCATCTTTTTGGAAGTTGAAGCTTGCTTAAGGAAGCTCCTATGCTTGTTGCTGACAACAGATTTCCGAAAAGAACGAGTCATAGAAGAGGAAAGAGCCTGTCTAGAAAATCTAGGAGGAACAGAGCTAGATGATTGAAATGCTGGAGTATGATTAGATTTTGGCGGTAAAGAGTCTTTTGCTGAATTTGAATTTGAAGAATCTTCCTTCCCGCTAAGAAAAGCTTCCCAAGTTGATCTTTCAATAAAGAAAGAATGACCATTCCATGTTTGTTTGATTAGATCTAGAGGGAAATCACGCAGAGAATCCGGGATGGAATCTGAGTTGATTACGGGATTTTCCTGAATTTGCACCTCTGTAATATCTTCCTTATCTGCTATGATAGGAATTTGAAATATATCGTTGCCAATTTGAATTCCTTCCTTGTTTGCCGCTGAATCATTTTGAATTTCCTTAGATTTATCCTTATTCAAAATAGAATGATTCTCCAGAATACCATTTCCTTTGTTCAAAGATGAAGCATCAGGATGATCATGATTACCAGCTGAAGTAATATTCATCGGAACATTAATCTGATCAATCCATTGAGACTCTACAACTACATCACCTTGTGTCTCCATGGCTGATAAGTGCTTTCCAATGATCTTCGATCCCAATTGACCAACTCCAATAAGGATGATATTTAATATAACTTCTCTAGTGTATGAATCCACTTTAGAGGTGTAAGAACAGACTATTTTTTGAGGAATACATGTTGTTGCTTTAACTTTAACCAAGATACGGACGTCCTGTCCATTTAGCTTATCTTTAATATTTTTTGAGGAATACAATCACTTTATTAAACTAATAAATATGTGGTTTAATAAAGGGGAATTGGATGGATAATATAAAGTGCATATAAGTGAGTTTATGCGCATTCTTGACATCCTGAGTTATATAAGGGCAAAAGGCCAATACTTGACTTAAAGTCGTGTTCCCGGGACGTGTTACGAGAAGACTGACTTGTATGTATTAAAATGTTCACCTATAATTCAAATAACATTAAAAAGACAAGATTTTAATTGTTGATAGATATGCTAATTTTGTAATGGATTGTGTGTGTATTGACCTTCATGGTAAACACTTATTCGTGTTTCTTACTCCTTCATGATGTATGTAACATGCACAGATGTAGCTTTCCTTTACATATTATGTTTATGTTTACATTATCGTCGGTTACTTTTAGTGGCTTTATTTTACTTCTTGTGTCACACGTTGAAGCCAGAACCTATTGTTACACTTAGCTCTTTGTCCTCTATTTTTTTCACTATCACATCATCTCGTCATTTCTCATGCTAGTTATTGTATCTTGAACTATTTGTACTTTTTACTATTAGTTCATGCATATTGTTTGTATAACCTTTTTTCCTTGTTCTATATGTCTCCTTTGGAACACTTGTTGGATTGCTCTGACAATCCTGGAATTGTCCTTCAGCTCTTGAGTGGTGGCTTGTTACATGGACAAATTAGGTTATATGGAGGGATGAGGTGAGGATGAAATTTGTAGATTTGATTCACATATTTAACTTTTATAGTTGATAGTTTTGTAACTATTAATTTGATGTTATTAGCAAGAGCAAGAGGTATGATTTTTGTACAGTGGAGTTTATGCATCATTTGTAGAGAGAGAAAGAGTTCATGACATAATTTGACGAATATGTACTATACTTGGTTTCTAATAATTGTAGCACACTCATAGTTTTTGGTGGTGATCATTTTTCTGGTTTGCCCTATTGAGAATAATTAGTAACGGATCCTACTTATTGTTAATTTAGAGGCGTGAATGTAGGTATGAGAGATGGTTCACTTCCTGTAGTTGCATCGCCGGCCAAGTCAAATGCCTCTCATTTGCCTTTTTGGGGACCGGGGAATGACAACACAGCTTCCTTTTTATAGCAGATTAGAAAGGCGGAGAGGTAACTTTGGCCAAGTACAGACAAGTAGTTGACTGGGCAGATGTCTCTACAAGTGTCAGCTACTGAAGTGGGTGAGTCACCCTCGATCGGATGTGAGAATGATCAAGGGGGGTTGGTGAGTGATGAGTCATGAGGACTCGTGGCACCAGCTAGATTACTGGGTTATGATTTTTTTTCATCCACCTTAAATTGATCGGTGTTATAATTAATCTTAAATAATGTAAAACTTATTTAAGTACGTTAGGACTTTAAAATTTATTTGCGCATGTTTGTACGACATGTGTATGATGAGTTTTGTGATTACTTTGTTTCATTGTATTAGTGTTTTGAGAAATAAGGATATCTTGAATTTAATCTTTGTTTCCAACACACATGCATATTTGTTCTGTTTGAGAAATACAGGAAGTAAGAATGTTTGGACATGGATTTTAGAGTTGACCTTAGTTTTATACTTGCTCAATCATATATATCTTTTTGCATTCTTATGCGGTCCTTGGTATTATCTCATTTATTAATTGTTAAAGATTATATTTTATTAAACTTTCACTCATTTGATTTTATTCGCATAGTGATTTATATTTTCACTATTCAATCTTTTAGGTCCTATCCTTTGGTGGTACTTGCTATTATCTTCTCTGAAGGATTTTTGTTATTTTGCACTAACCTTATCTTTTTTAGGTGGTTGGTTATTCCAGAGTAAGGAGCTAGGTTGAGTCAGGTGTAGGCAATCAAAAGATACAAATCATTCAACAAGATTTGTTAAACATAAGTGTGGGTCCTATTGATGATATTTTGGTCATTTGAGATTATTAAGGGGCTCAACAGAGTTAAAAGTATTCACAAAAATTGGCTTAAGATTAGGCAACCCCAAATCCTACAAACAAGTTGAAATCTACTCAAACTGAGCATGGGCCTAAACAGGCGAGACCTTTAACTGAGCATGAGCCTAAATGAGAATGTCTACAACTGGGCGTGACCTCAAACTTAGAGTGAGCCAAACTCTGTGTGAGCAGACATCAGATCACCAAATCTCTGCAGTAAATGTTCAAGGTTTGAAAGCACAGTGTTGCGTAGATGTAGTCCAGTGTGGCTCATAATAGTTGAAAACTGTTTGACTTTTGAAATTCAGTGTGGCCATAATTTTGAAAAGGTACCATGCCACATTAAATGCTCGATTAACAGTTTTCACATCACAACAAATTACGCGTGACCAAACTCTATAGGAAGCATAAATCTAAGCTTGTAAAAAACCCTTTCATCAACATTTCATAGGGCTCTATGCACTTTTTCTTCTTTGGTTCAGCCTTTATCTGGGTGTGGCCCCCTTGGCTGATGGGTTATTCATGAACTACGACCACCGGCGATGGGTTGACCCTGTGCCATTGTGCCTAACTCTTGCATCACAAGAGCCTTACAACTTCAAGCACTTGATTTTCAATCTCATGCTAACATTCTCTTTGCCTTGCCTCAATAGCTTGCCTCTTTAGTTTGTCAACTAGGTGATCCCTCTCTGACAAGTTAAGTTCCACATTAACAGAGCTCCCCTTAGCTCCAAATTCGATAGAAAAATAATTTCAATAACAACGATGTCCTCATGTTCAACGGAGCCAAGATCTAGTCTCTTTCGGCACTCTTTTCTAGAATCAATACTTATTATTTGTGTTTTTGAGCAAAGAAGTGAGCAATTGTGATCTTCAAATATATAAATAAATTATAAACGTTTGACCCAAAACCATTGAGAACAATGATAGTATAGGTATATGTTGGTTTTGTTTTGATTTGGAAAATAAATTTTAGCCTTAAGTATTTTTCTCACAAGATTATATTTTAAATGAAGCTTTATATTCCACAAATCTATATTTTGAAAAGAAATTTTTATGTAAATAAGAGACTTAAGTATATCATTTGGATTTGGTTGTCATCCAAGTAGTGTGTTTCCTGCCTAATCACGTGTTGTTTAGGTCTCGGGCCATGACATGAAGCCAATCCAGAAAAATGTTTGAGAAAGAGTAGGAAAAATAACATAGGATGGCAATCAGTTATATCCGAACGTGAACCGATGCTAGTGAGTTTCACCATATATTAAGTGAAACTAACGCAAAATCTCTATGGAAGAAGTTTGAGGATCTCTACGAGCAGAAGACTACAGGAGCAAAATATTCATTATAAGGCGATTGGCAAACTTAAAATTCAAGGAAGGAAGCAGTATAGCAGAGCACTTGAATGAGTTCAAGAGTTTGGTTAATCAATTTGCTACTATGAAGATGACTCTTGATGATGAGTTACAGACTTTATTGCTATTAGGTTATTTCCTAGACAGTTGGGAAATATTAGTGATAACGATCAGTAACGTGACTACAAATGGTGTGGTGTCGATGAGTACGGTTACTAGTATTTATTCAATGAGGAGACTCGGAGGAAGTCTATAGGCACATATAACTCACATGCACTTGCCATGAAGAGCATGAAAAGGAGTGATACACTCTAGAGGTTGTGGTGCATCTAAAGAATGATCAAGTCTAAAAGGAGAGGTTGTTTCCATTGTGGAAAGCCGGGTCATATCAAGAAAAATTATTAAGTATGGAAGAAAGAGCAAATTGGGCACAAAGATGAGATGAAGAATGCATAAAGTATCACTATTGATACATTGTCTGAGACCTATGTAATTCTCGCTTTTGAGGAAGAAGACGACATGCATGTTACAAGTCAGAATTATGAGTAGATAGTGGATACATGAACTATATGTCATGTTATCTCCAATCATGACATCTTCACAACATACATAGTAGATGACTTTGGCAATGTGAAGATAGGGAATACTAGTTACTCGAAGATTGTGGGACTTAGTGATATACACTTGCAAATAGATATCCGATGCACATTAATCTTGAAGAATGTTAGGCGTGTTCTCAATTTGCAGATCAACTTACTTTTAGGCCTTACTTTAGACCGAATGCGATATAATATTCACTTTGACTAAGAAAAAAGTAATATCATTAAAGGCTCTTTTGTGGTGGCTAGAAGAAGTATATGCTACAATTTATATAAGACTCAAGCTAAGGCTTCTTATGATTATTTGAGTGTAGCTTAAGATAGTGATTGTCTCAGTTTATGGCACAAGAGGTCCAAACACATGAGTGAGAAGGGGCTATAAGTATTGGCAAAAAAGATTCTCATTCTTTTACCGAAGGATCATCACTTACCACTTGTGATTATCGTTTATTTGAAAAATAGCATAACGTCTTTAATAAGCCTTCTACAAGAAAATCTAATATTTTAGATTTGATTTATTCCAATGTTTATCGTCCTATCAATGTGGAGTCCTTGGGTGGTAACAATAGATTTATTGATGATACATTGCCACAGATGTGGGTCTTCATGTTGAGGATAAAGGATTGGTGTTTGCAATCTTTCAATAGTTTCATGCTATGATGGAGAGGCAAACATGTAAGAATTTAAAGTGTCTGCATATTAATAATGGAGGAGAGTACACTTTCATTGAATTTGGATACTATTACTCTAAGCATAACATTTGGCATCGAAGGAAAAACCTAACTTACCCATCATAATGAAGTTGCAGAGAGGTATTATAGGATTATTGTGAAGAAAGTCAGATCCATATTGAAGATGGTGAAGAAACCAAAGTGCTTTTGAGCTGAAGCTATTTACACTGCGTGCTAAATAATCAACAGTTCTCTTTTAGTTCCTTTAGGTTCTGATATTTTAGAGAGAATTTGGTTAGAAAAAGATATTTTCTACTTTCATCTAGAGGTGATTGATTGTAAGGCGTTAGCTCATGGTCCAAAGAAGAAGAGATGAAAGCTTGATGATAGCGCAGTTTCTTACATCTTTCTTGGTTATGAAGAAGACGAGTTTGGCTATAGGCTAAGGAACTTAGAGAAATGAAGAATTATCAGATGAGAATATGTGGTCTTTAATGAGGACCTAACTATTGCAGATTTTGAGAGAGTAGAGCAATCAAATAGGTTGCTATGAGACTGTAAATATGACACCCCTTGCATCTCTAGTATAGTTGAATCCTACAGATATAGAGCAGGTGCAAGATTGGGATGTTGATGGTATGTCAGAATAGGAAGATAGTAAACTGGATCACGAGTAGGAGACTCTTCAGCATGGGGGACATCAACAACAGGAGTAGATTCTAGAGCCACAAGTTAGGAGATCAGCTAGAGAGCACCGACCATCCTCAAGATATCCTCCCTTAGAGTATTCATTATTGACAAAAGAAGAGGAGTTGGAGGCTTTCAAGAGGCATAGGCTGATATAGTAGAAACATAATCAAAAGAGATAACTATTCATTCTTGTATGAGAGAAACGACAGAAACCCCTAGGAACCATAGGAACAGAAAACTTTTAAAATTAATAATAATCAATCTAAAATCCTACATAAATTTGGTTCCCTTAGATAGGGTATAAAACAATAAAAAGTATCAAACTGTCCTTTTCTTAAAGCTAAGAGAAATCCTTATATAAAAAACTTTCTATAAAAATTAGAAAACTAAAAGTAACCTAGAATTCTACGCACAGTTGAGCCTAAAATTAATGAATATCTTTGAACATGGATATTATGTATAATTGCAAATTAGTTTTATGTATAGAGCAATTCCTGTGCTTTCCAAAAAATATAATAACAAAGACTCTATGAAGCGAGTCAAAAGATATGGTCATCCAAAGTTACATCTTAGAATCTGTCCGAAAATACTCTTTCGCTTCAACTGTCCCGCTTTCGCATGATCGAATTACTTCCAAAAAAACATCAATTATTTCCTTTGCATCATTCTCCTTCCCTAAACAAAACTCATCCTCGAGTTTGGCTAAAGCTAAAGCGGTCTGATCGAGTGAAACTCAATCAAAGCAACAATCTTCTTCATCTTAAACTTGTGGCAGGTTTTTTAGACAATGATTCCTTGCACATATTATCCATCACCAGACCTCCCTCATCAAACAATTTTAAACGATAATGCTTATCGGCATCCGAACTCTGCATAAAAAGAAAAGAGCCAACCTTCGACTTCATAATTTCTACACTTGGTTCACCTTACAAACGATCAAGTGCAACCAAATACCATCTTTTTAAAAGAAGTAAGTGTTCTTCTTCCCTCTATGAATGCCATCAAGATCAAATTGATAAGGTCTTCCTAGCAGTAAATGATAGGCATACATATTAACTATATCGCATGAGATGGTATCTTTATACTTGTCAATTGAGAAAGGAATTCGACATTGTTCGGTAACTTTTCTATTGCCCACGGACTTAATCCAACCGATCTTGTACGGATGTGGATGCTTCTCAGTAGGTAACTATAGGCGCTTCACAATATCTCGAGAAACAAAGTTCTTGCTGCTATCAGTATTAATGATCACATTATAAATCTTCTGTTAAATAGTGTAATGAGTACGAAAGATGTTGTGTCGTTATGGGGTCCTCTTCAGTTCTTGGAGCCAACAACATCTTGCGAATCACTAAAGAATGGGAAGGGTAATCATTAATATCATTGACATCCTAATCCGCTAGGGTATAAGCTACCTCCTCCTCACTAAAGACATCCTCATCAACTTGATTATCATCATATGACCCACCATGTTAATACAGCTACGAGCATGAAAATCCCTAGATTAGTGGCTTAGTTCACCACACTTGAAGCACTTTCCAAGTATTGGCCGAGCATAGGGGTTGGAATGAGATTCTCGAGTAGTTACACCCTGCCAAATAGGGCAATTGTTTGTTCTAGCCACTTGCTTAGCCAGAGTTATTGGATATGATGGCGTGACAATAATATCTGGCCGTGTTGATGGTGTTGATTCATCAAATTTATTACTATTACCAGAACCATTACTCATTGAACCGCGGTTTGAAGGCAGAAAGTAAAGGTAAAATTGCACTTTAGCCTTGAGCGCCAGGTTATAGGCCTCATCAAATCTCCATACAATATGCAGTACTAATTTATCTTGAATCGAGTTCTTTAAGCCATTCTTATGATGAGAAACTTGTTGGGATTCAAACTCATTCAGGTTGTTTCTGCTCGACAAAGTAAGAAATTCAGTAGTATATTCATGAAAAAAATGCATATCTTGGCGAAAATTCTGAATCTGAGCAAATAATATGTGCTCATATTCCATAGGCAAGAATCTCAATCACAGCTCTCTCTCTCTATACGATGCCAAGTATGAATTGTCGGTTTGTATTGGAGAGTCTGATTAGGTTGAAGCTAACCCCACCATGTTGTAGCTCCACCTCGCAACTTGTAGGCCACCATGTTGCAGCTCCACCTTGCAACTTGTAGGCGACCAAGGAAACTTGCTTTCTTCGCAGGATGGATTGAACCTCAAAAACCTTCTCAATCTGATAAAGCCAATCAAGAAACTCTTTAGTTTGAGGTTACCCCAAAAGCAGGGAAGATCCTTAATCCTAGTGTGGTAATCAGGACCATGTCTCCCTTCATAAGAGCAATGTTTTCCTCAAGCACTTCAAAATACTCTATATTTGAGTTCTCGCCGTCTTGATTTTGATGTTGAGCATGAACACTAGGGCTGGCAAGTCAATCACCGGCAAGTGGCAACATCTCTGGTACACACTGTTGGGTATCTACTCAAACTCTAAGTTGGGATAGAGTTTTTAATTCTTTGTATAACTTCATGAGAATTAGATAAGGTTAGAGATCTATCATGATTAGGAGTTTGGGTTCCATCATGATTAGGAGTTTGAATCTTATTCTAATTAGGAAGTTAGACTAGAGATAGGGTTTTGATTTCTCTATATATATCCTTCTATTGTTAGAGAAAAGAAAAAAAAAAGGAGAAGAAAAAGAAGTGTAGAGAGAGAGAAGGTTTGGCAGTCTTTATTCGTGCAAAAGATTGTAATTTGGAGGTGATAGTGGATTGATTTTGATCCCGTGGTTTTTTCCTGTTGAGGGTTTTCCACGTTAAATCTTGTGTGATTTTATTTGCTGCGTTTGGTGGTTTTTTGGGAGTTTTTACGAGATCTAAAAATCCCTACAAGTGGTATCAGAGCGGGGTTCGACAGTTCGTGGAGATTCGAGATTTACAACGACATTGGCGGTAACGGAACTGTAGCAACATCACGGTTCACGAGGTACTGTAACGGAACACATATTCACGGCCGCACTGTTTATGGTACTGTAGCGGCGGTACTGTAGCGGCAACAGATCCGGCGGTTGAGGTTAATTTGCCTTTTGATCGAGAATTTGAAGGCGGATTTCGGTGATCCTGGAGTCGTTCCTATGGTTTTTCGACATGCTGAGTTCGTTTTAGATGTCGGTTTTATCAAATTCAATCTCTATAGGGACTGATTTGAATTTTGATCGTGGTTAGAGGATGATGACTTCTTCGGGTCCGAAGTTTAATATTCCGCTATTCAATGGCAAGACAAATTTTACAGTATGGCAGTACACGATTCAAGATATTCTTGTGCAGTAGGGTGTTGATCAAGCTTTGAAGGAGAAGAAACATGAAGGATTGAAGGATGCTGAATGGAGTTCCATGCAAAAGAGGGCGGTTAGCACAATTCGTTTGACACTCGCCCCCGAGATCAAGTACAATGTTATGCAAGAGACCTCACCAAGGGGGCTGTGGGAGAGGCTCGAGGGAATTTATGCGTCGAAGTCGATGACCAACCGATTGTGTTTGAGGATGGAGCTTTATTCGTTGAAGATGGAAGAAGGTACTGCAATTCAAGACCACATCATTGCCTTTAATCAGCTAGTTTGCCAACTTATAAATATTGATGAGGAAATTAAAGAAGAAGAGCAGGCGCTACTCCTATTGTCTTCCTTGCCGAAGTCGTACAAGTCGTTAGTTCAGACGATAATTGCAGGGAAACAGACTTTGAAGTTCGACAATGTGACAGCACTCCTACGTGAGAATGAAAGAATGATGGGAAAGGGGAGCACATCTAATGGTGGTGAGAGTGCACTAGCTTTTGAAGGTTCTAATCGAGGGAGGAGTACGGGGAGATGTGACAGTTATCAAGGAAGGTCAAAATCTCAGGCCGGAGACGACAGCGAAAAGGAGTGCTATTATTACGGAGAGAAGGGTCACATTTGTAGGCGTATAAAATTGCCTATCGGTCCCTTAGCTTAGCTCAGCAC
>BQKN01040679.1:0-15606 GCA_022839385.1 Asparagus kiusianus | reverse complement strand
GACACCGAAGTATCAATGGCTACCCTCCTGGCCGAAAAACAACGGAAGGCGGAGTCGGTCAACGACTTCGTCAAAAGGTTCCGGAATCGGTCCGTCCACTGTCGAGACCAAGTCTCCGAGTCGATGCTGATCGAGATGTGTCGTAACAACCTATCCATCCACATCCTATCCAAGATAGGCGCGGTGGAAACCCGGACGTGGAAAGAACTTGTTCGTCAAGGCGAGCAAGTAGAAAACATGATCAAGAGGCTCGAGGCCGAAGAACCTCAGCCCAAGAAAGGAGCTGCAGAACCAGCCGCACCAAAGAATCCCCCTCGAACAAGAGGGAAAGAAATTATGGCTGTTGACGCTGCCCCAGCGCCAAAGAATGCCCCAAGGCCAAAACCCAGACAGTTTGAGCAACGCCCTCCTCGGCAGTATGACTTCAAAGAAGACCAGGTGGTGGAAACATTCGATACTCTGCTCAAGAGTGGTCGAATCAAACTGCCAGAGGCCACGAAGCCGGAGGAGGCGGAAAAAACTGGTGACCCAACCTACTGTGCTTATCACCGGTTCCTTGGTCACCACACGACCAAATGCTACGTCCTCAAAGACAAGCTCCAGGCTCTCTACGACGCGGGAGTCTTGAAGAAGGAGAAGGTCCAGAAGCAGGTGACTACAAACATGATCACTTTGAGCTTCGGGACAAATCTCCCGGAGGTCCAAGCTCCAGCGGGGGTAGTTCCTATCCCCAGAGCGATTCTGAAGATCACCAACGACGATCCTCACAACCAGCGGGAGAAGGGCTTGGTTCCACAGACCCTGCCATCGGGGCAAATAATGTGGGTTCACCCTGACCTCCTCGACGATGAACAGTGGACCGCAAGGCTTCTAAAGGAGGCCAAGAGAAAACACTGCAACGTCATCTATGCCACCCTAGACACAGATGACATAGCAGTAGCCGCCTTGACCGATTCCGAGGAGGACGCCAACGTCTTCGCCACGAGGACGGGAAGGGAGTTCGCCAAAGAATATCCCGCGAGGATAGAGAACACGGCAAGACCTTCCGCGAGGCCAGCCGCAACGACCCCTCCCAATCCTGATGCACCCAGCTCAAGTCGCCAACCTTTCCGGTTCAACGTGCTCGCACAACTGAAAAGCATCCCGGCACGAATCACCATGTACGACCTCCTTAGACTATCCAGGTCTACTCGGGAGGCCCTACAGGAGGCGTTGGCAGATTCAGAGGCATTCTCAACCTATTTCTCGAAAGAGATAGAGGCGGAGCAGGAATGTGCGAATTGTTGCCAGGTCTCGGATAGACGAGTCCCGTGCATCACCTTCACTCCTGAAGATATGCTCATCAAGAGTACGACTCACGATCGACCACTGTACTTCACGGGATACGTCGGATCGGTGAGAGTGGATCGGATCCAAGTCGACCCGGGCTCCGCGTTGAGCATCGCGCCTCTGAAATTGATCAAGCACTTAGGGATACCGCCGAAGCGTCTGTCCTCAACCACCACGACCATTTTTGGCTTCAACGCCACAGGGACGCGGCCACTGGGCAAAATCCGCCTGAAATGCCGCATAGGCGACATGAAGACGGAGGTGACCTGCTATGTCATCAATGCCGAGCCTTCCTACAACGTGCTCCTAGGGCGCCCGTGGATCCATGGCAACCGAATAGTCCCATCCACTCTGCACCAATGTCTGAAGTACGTTGACGATTATGAACGTGTAAAGACTGTAGTGGCCGACAGACAACCCTTCAAAGGCGTCGAAAACTACTTCACCGACTCTCTGCTGTATCAAGACTCCGTCGAACCGCCGGTTGAGGAGCCGGAAAGCGGCAACGAAGCGGACAGCGAGCCTGAGTACGGCGACAATCTAATCTTAAACGATTTCGAGTCAATTGTAATTGGTTATGAGAGTCATCATGTAACCAACGCTGTTCAGGCGGGAAAGATTGTCGTCAATGAAAAATCCAACTTTGCTTATGTGTCGTCCTGTTCTACGTCTGAGGATGATGAACCCAACGACCTATGGTTGGAACTCTACCGAGATCCTTCCCTGCACATGCCGGTCTGCTCGTCGTACGCCGCGAGGGGGCCGCCGATTGACTCATCGCGAGCCATATTTGTTGTGCCAGCCCGAAATAGATATCAAAAAGATATTATTTTCGGTCGAGTCGATCGTCCCTTGCGCACGCTCTGGGACGAGTCCGAAGACGAAGACCCAGCACCCCAGTTTTCGCAATACAGTCGAATTGCGAGACGCATGATGAGCGACATGGGGTACGACCTCACTCGTTTGGAAGGCCTCAACTACGGCCGAGGACGCAAGACGGTCATCCGACCCGCCTACGTACCTAAGGGGAAACCCTCAAATTACTTCAACAGGACTCGGAGAGGCTTAGGCTACTCCTCCTCCTCGTCAGATCTGTGTTTCTACGTCAACGAAGATTCCGACTACGCATGTTCGGGGGATCAGTCGTCAGTAACCTCAGCGTGGGACTCAGATGTCAGCGTGAGGGACCTATTCGATGGCCTCACGATCAACATGGCTACAATGGATCCCGCCGAGATGGCGACAGACGAACAACTTCCACTCTATGACGAGACATGGGATCGCCATGTTAACGCCCAATGGAGTAGTCGCTTCGAGCAACGAGAACCGCCCACCGAGGACGAAATCCTCCAAGTGAATATGGGCACTGACGAGAGTCCCAAGCCCATATTCATCAGTGGTAGCCTGCCTCCTCAAGAAAAGGAGGATCTCATTGCCCTCATACGAGAGTACATTGACGTCTTCGCGTGGAATTACGAGGACATGCCCGGCCTGGATCCGCGGGTCGCTACACATCGCCTCAACATCAACCCAGACGCCAAGCCAGTTAAGCAGCAGCAAAGGTGGTTTCGCCCCCAGATCATGGAGGCGATCGAAGCCGAAGTAAAGAAGCTCATCGAATCCGGCTTCATCAGAGAGGAACAGCACCCCGACTGGGTGGCGAACATTGTTCCGGTGCTGAAGAAGAACGGCAAAATCCGCATCTGCATCGACTTTAGGGACCTCAACGCTGCGTGCCCTAAAGACGAATTTCCCCTGCCCATCACGGATGTCATCATTGACAACACGTGCGGATTCGAGAGGATGTCCTTCATGGACAGTTTCTCGGGGTACAATCAAATCAAAATGCACCCCGAGGACGAAAAACATACCTCATTCAGAACTCCCATGGGGGTGTATTGTTACACGGTCATGCCCTTTGGACTCAAGAATGCCGGCGCAACCTACCAACGCGCCATGAGCTTGATCTTTCGAGACCACCTGCGAAAGACAGTGGAATGCTATGTGGACGATCTCGTTGTGAAGAGTCGCCACAACGGTGACCACCTTCAAGATTTGAGGACGATGTTTGAGCTCATGAGGGCTCACCAGCTCAAGATGAACCCCACGAAATCATTCTTAGGGATGACTAGTGGTAAGTTCCTCGGTTTCGTCGTCACGACGAAAGGGATCCAAATTGATCCAGACAAGGTGCAAGCCATCCAAGAACTTCGACCACCCCGGAACCTCAAAGAATTAAGAGGTCTCCAGGGACGATTGGCCTATATCCGAAGATTTATCTCAAATCTTTCGAGCAAGTGTCAACCGTTCTCTAAGCTAATGAAGAAAGGCACCTCCTTCGTGTGGGACGAGCCTTGCCAGCAGGCCTTTGAGGACATCAAGGCTTACCTTTCAAATCCGCCAGTCCTCGCTGCGCCGATTTCAGGGAAACCGTTTCTCATCTATATTCGGGCCATGGAGCACTCTCTGGACGCTCTCTTGGCACAAAACGATGACGCCGGCCACGAGCAAGGCATCTACTACCTCAGTAGGACCCTGCAAGGCGCCGAACAACGATACCCAATGGTCGAAAAAGAATGTTTGGCCTTGGTGTTCGCCATCCAAAAGATGCGACACTACCTGGTTGGCCAGACAATCCACGTCATCTCACGAATGAATCCCATTCGAGTCTTTATGACGCAACCTGCGGCATTAAATTGGCGTTTAGCTAGATGGGCACTTCTACTCTCCCAGTACGACATTCACTTCATGCCACAGAAGTCAGTCAAAGGACAAGCCATATGCGATCTCATGGCCAGTCACCCACTGGCATCAAAAACCGACTTGTTTGAAGACTTGCCAGACGAGCCACTTGAAGTCAACGTAACGTCGTTACCGGATGTGTGGCAGATGTTCTTCGACGGCGCGTCTCGCGCAGCTCCGGATGGCTCTATTGTTGCTGGAGTGGGGGTGGTCATCACTTCTCCAAGCAACCACGTGTTCCCCCGGGCCTTCTCTTTGACAGAGCCATGTACCAACAATGTAGCCGAGTACAACGCATTACTCGTCGGACTGGAGTTGGCCAAAGAGCTAGGAATAAAGCATCTCCAAGCTTACGGCGATTCCCAGCTCATCGTCAAGCAGATGACCGGCGAATATGAGGTTAGAAATGAAGACCTGATCCTACTCCACAAGGCGGCTGTCCGGCTAGTGGAATCATTTGAGAGCTTCCGCATTGAGCATGTGTTGCGTTCTAAGAACACACATGCGGATGCCTTGGCTTCCCTGGCGGCCAACTTGGCTCAACCATTCGGGACGATCCAATCGGTCACAGTGGCGAGCAGGAAGCTCTTTTGCCTGAAAGACGTTCCAGAAGCAAACGCCACCCATCAAGTCTCAGATCAGCCCAGTGCTGAGGACTGGCACCTCCCGATCATCGATTACGTCCTTTACGGCGTATTGCCCGAAGACGCAAAAGAGCGAGAGTCCGTCCGGAGACGTGCTACGAGATTCTACTACGACTCGACCACCAAGACGTTGTATCGAAGGTCATACGACGACTTGTTGCTTCGATGTCTCTCGAAAGCAGAAGCACAGGAGGCTCTATGCGAGGCCCACAACGGCATTGGCGGAGCTCACCAACCCGGACCCAAACTTTGGGATCGCCTGCGAAGGACAGGCTACTTCTGGCCTGGGATGGTTTAAGACGCCGTTGCCTACGCGAAGCGCTGCCACGAGTGCCAGATTCACGCCAACTATATGCATCAGCCACCTGAAGACCTACACCCAACAAAGGCTTCGTGGCCTTTCGAGGCATGGGGGATGGACATAGTTGGACCAATATCCCCGCCATCGGTGAGAGGCCATCGCTTCATTCTCGCAATCACCGACTACTTCTCTAAATGGGCCGAAGCGGTCCCCTTGAGAGAGGTCAAGACCAACGACGTGATTAAGTTCATCAAACACCACGTCATTTACCGGTATGGCGTACCACGACGTATCATTCATGACAATGGTACGCAGTTTGTCAGCCATGCGTTCACCAGGTTCTGCGACAAGTTCCGAATGCAGAACCTCTCTTCCACGGCCTATAACCCATCAGCAAATGGCTTGGCAGAGGCCTTCAACAAAACGATCATCAAGATTTTGACCAAGCTGACCTCAACCAGCAAACGCGACTGGAATGAGAAACTTGGCGAAAGCTTGTGGGCGTATCACACAACGGTTCGCACACCGACTGGCCACACGCCTTATTCTTTGGTATACGGCTGTGAGGCTGTATTGCCATTAGAAATTCAGATCCCGTCCCTTCGCGTCGCCCTGGCAACGGGAATGACGGTGGAAGACAACCACCGACAATGGCTCGTCGAGCTTGAAGCACTGGACGACAAACGGTTAGAAGCTCAACAGCACATTGAGTTCTACCAAGCCCGGATGGCTAAGGCTTTCGACAAGAAAGTCAGGCGCTGAGCCTTCAAAGAAGGAGAGCTGGTGCTGGCTGTTCGCCGACCAATGATTCTCACCTCCAAGAAGAAAGGTAAATTCCAGTCCAAATGGGAGGGTCCGTTCGTAATAGAAACAGTCTATTCGAATGGAGCTTACCGCCTTGTCAAGCCAAACGGCGACAAGATCATGATGCCTATCAACGGCAAATACTTGAAGAAGTACTACCCTTAGTTCTTCTTCACAAACTCCCACAAGTACATGAGTATAAACTCGTTCTCAAACCCTCCAACTGGTATACGAGGCTAAACTGTCCCTACTCTACCCGTTATGGCGAAAGCCTCTGGCGGAATTCAATTCGCCTATCCTAACCAATGGGATGGCGGATCCATTAAAGTCGTTCATATCACGACGAACCAATTCATTTCGCCTATCCTTTCCAATGGGATGGCGGATCCACTAAAGTCGTTCATATCACGACAAACCAATTCATTTCGCCTGTCCTCTCCAACGAGATGGCGAATCCACCAAAATCGTTCATATCACGACAAACCAAATCAACTCACCAATCTTCCTCCAAAGGATGGTGGGTCCTCAAAGTCGTTCTAATCACGACATTACCTGTCACGTTAACATTGAACCTCTGACACAATTTACTCACCAATCCTCTTTAGAAGAATGGTAGGTCCCCCACAGTCACTCCAATCGTGACAAAACCCCATCAGGTTAATGATCACCTCTGATGATTGGCGCCGTTATTCCGACGAATAACATAGCCTAAGTAATAGCCTACCACGCGACGTGTTATTACTTCTGTCAATAGTCACACTCCTACATCCCTGAACTATTTGGCCTATTCCAGCCATCCTAACATTCCCTTAGGATAACTGATGGGTAGCGGCCTACCACGCGAGGGCCCCTACAACAATCGAACGTCATATTCCTACATCCCTGACGATTCGATTATCATCTGTCGCCGCCTATTCAGATGACGACGACTGTCAAGAGCAGTTCGGCAGACGACATCTCTGCTGATTCCTCAAGCGACAGCTTGCCGAGTGGCAAGTCGAAATTGAGTTCTTCAGTCGGCCGCAGGAGTGAACGATTCTTCTCTGCTGCAAGCCGAGTGTTACTCTCTTGATCACACTGGAGCTACAACGCGAAAATCAGAGTCAACCCGATCCCACGCTGTAAGCAACCGAGAGCAGAACAAGGGTCCAAAACGACTAAGTTCAGAACAGACAGTCAAGTGCTCACCAAGTCCAACTCAAATGCCAAAACAGCACAAGCAAAAAGAAAAGGCAGAAAACTATGCATATGAAACGAAAATAAGCAAGAGCTTAAGGCCATTACGGGCCAAAGTTTGCACGCATAAGTTTTTCAAGTTACGGTGCTTGAAGCACCAACTAAGTTGACAAAACAGCAAAAGAAAAGAGGAACAAAAGAACAGATTTAAGCAAGCAGAGCATTACAGAAATTTCAACAAGCTAAAGGACCCAATTTTGGCCTTGGCTTTAGCGAGGGCCTTCTCACGTTGGATCTTCGCCTTCTCCCTCTGCTGCTGCTGCCGCCTCGCCAAATCTGCTTCGTTGTCCTCCTCTTCCTGACGAAGGAGCTGCAGCGCCCTCTCCACCTCCCTGGCGGCCTCACCGAGCCTCCCCGCCTCGAGCGAGCGTTCCTGCAGCTTCGCCTCACCACGAAGGGAGCCAGCATCCTCAAAGAAAGCCCGGTCCAGGTAGGCATCCATCCGGTCCAGCACCGTTTGGTGCCGCTTCGCAGACGTCGGAGCTCGGCCTCCTTCGCCAGGATCTGCTTCATCCTTTCTTCGCACTCGAGCAAAAGGCACAGGGAGATAGGCGGCGGCATGTCGGAGGGATCTTCGTGGACCGCCTCTTCGAGGCGATACATCAACTCCTCCACTCGATGGAGCTCCTGCTCGCAGTTGCGTGCGAGCGAGACATCGCCCGACTGGCGGATCTCCCTTAAGCCCACTTCCACGAGGGGAAGCACATCATAGTACCGGCCGGCGCCCACCCCGACCTCAAGGGCGACCCCCCGTACCAAGTCCTCCAGCCGCACAAGGGGGACGAACGCTGGGTGAGCCAAGGGATCTGGAACGGAAGACCCTTGGGCTGAACCCACGGGAGAAGCCGGTGGGACGTCAATATTAACCATGATGGCGGAAGAGCCCACCTATTCGGACACACTATGTTCGGAGTCGGAGGCCATGGAGTGGAAGGGTTTGCGACGGTGATCTTTTGTCTCGTAGACTTTTCTCGAAAAAGAAGGAGCGTGGCTGAAGAAACGACGAGTACGGGGAATATATCTGAAAATCTGACGGTCACGATCTGTACCCTCGAACGATCGAGCGGTCCAGATGCCTCGCGGCGCTTCGGGCTCAACACCATTTAAAGCCCTGCTTCTCGAGACCCGAACCGACCGATCGGATGAAGCCCAAGAAGCGAGGCACCTTGTCACTTCGCCATTAATGGGCATTGACACGTCTTTAATTCCTTAGCTGGCAAGCATTTGGGCCCGCTAAAAGACGCGTGGCACGAGATTTCGCCTACAACCTAAACTCGCCTTTTCGGGAGTCTCGCTTGCGTTCTAAATTCACCAGCGACATCGGCATAAATCCGCCAATACTAGAGATTCGCCCACGGTTCGAATTCGCTAGCAGTCGAAGTTAATCCTCACGGCGAACTCACCGACGGTTTAATACGACTCTCTCGGCGAATTTGCCGGCCCGTATTTGAGTTGAGTCTTCGCCCAAGAGGGTACCACCTGAAACCGCTGATGGCCATGCCAAAGAAATATTAAAGGAGTTATATCCAAAAGGAACACGACGAGGAAGAACACAAACTGCATCAAATGCTTCTAGACAGTACATTTGAACAAAGTTATGTTTTTTGCAAATCGCGAAAGTCATAATATTACGTTCGAAGAAGCAAAACATGCACCCAGTGTTTAAGATAATACATCTGAACAAAGTCATGACTTCACGAGTCAGGGCATAGTTTCAAAAGCAAGACAAATAAACAAAGTGTCTTAAGCATGAATACATGGTGGGGATCTCAATCAAACACACTGAAAGTGGAAATCTCTTCCTTGGCCATTGCTACCCGTCTTGCGTGGTCCTCTCGAGCCTTGTCCTCGGCCGCTTTCCTAATCCGCTCCTCAGAGTTCGACTTAGCGGCAGTGTCTTTCTCCCGCAAAACCAGGAAGCGTTGAGTTGCCGCTTCAGCTTTCTCACGGACAATGGCGACATCCGTTTGAAGCCCTGCCAGCTTCGCCTCCGCACCTTCCAATTCGGCTCGTAGACGAGCTATCGTGCGATTGACGTCGATAACTTCCTCCTCCAGTGAGCGATGTTGATCCGCCCAGAAACGGGCAATGTACTCCGAATCAGCGATTTCCTTGGAACGGATCTCCTGTTCCTGAGCCTCCCTACGCTTGATGAAAGCCAGGCAAGACTCCATATAAACGTCCGGGCCTTCCCGCAGCAATGCTTCTAGCCCTATCATGCGCGACTCCAGGAGACGTAGTTCTCGCATACAACGGGTGAAAAGCTGATTCTCACCCGATCGTCGAAAGTCTATCGCACGATCTAGGAGAGATTGCCTGAAACTGTCAAAACTACCCATGCCAAGATCGACAAGAGAAATTACCTGTCTCACGGCATTTTCAAACTCCTCGACGTGGGCCTGCCAGGACGAGGAACTAGGGGGAGTAGGCTTTTGACCAGGGGCGAGCGTCGCAATTAGGGGAACCTCGAGACAAGGTTCCATTCCTGGTTGCGGAGCAGAACCCTGGGCAGGAGGAGCCTCCGGGCTCTCGGGCTCATCATCGGATATCAAGATGGGTTCCGCCTCGTGCTCCTCAGGAAGCGGTGCATCATCGTGGGCTGAGAAGCACAGTGAGGGCATAAAGGAGGGATCTAAGCAATAGATACCTATCCATGTCTAAATAGGGTTTAAACTGGGAACATACCTTCGGCAGCGGCTGCTCCTGCCGCACCCGAAGAAGATACCTCCTTCCTCTTCTTGGAAGTAACCCTCTTCGTCTTCGGTGCCATCTGGGAGACACAAGGTAATTAGGATCTCTTCTGAGAGGAACGATGAGAAAGCCTTGGTTTTTCTTGACGAGGGGAAAAGGTACTAAAATACCCCGACCCTAGGCGGTTATATGCGGTTCGATTAGACCCTTCAGTCCCGAACAGTTGAAGAAGAAGCCGAATATCCCGCATCCTATATGAATGGTTGAGATTCGGCAGTTTCGGGGCATGATCTCTAACCAACGGCCCAGATCGGGCGTGAAGGACGAAGAGACCTATCGTACCGCAATTAAGGCAAGACGGCGCACCCACGTCTCTGTAACTGACGTGCACGTGGGCGGACACACGACCCGCTAAAAGCGGAGCCCGCCTGTATCTGGAATCGCCGTTAACAGAGCAACGGCGAATTCATCACCAAATGAAATTCGCCTGCAAGCGAAGTAGGTCTGTGACTGAAATCCGCCAAGGGAAATTTCCCTCAACTTGACATCAACTAGTGCACTAAAATATCTATACTAAATACAGTATGTACACAAGCCGTGATCGCCAGAAGCAAAAGGATAATTTCATTCATGAAAAAGAAGTCCTATTACAACGAAAAAATTAAAGGCGAATTACAAAGATTTCAACCGTAGTTCCGCCTCACGAACTTTTTCAGCATGGCGGAGCTCAAGCCTCCTTAAGACCTCTCGGCGAACCTCTTCCTCCGTGCACGAGATCAAGTCTTGAATGGCCACCTTGACATCCTTGAGAGCTCGATCCTTCTCCCCAACAGAGTTAGTGGTCAATTGCCGACGGGACTCAACACCCTCCAACTCCTTTGCCACCTGATCAAGGGTCTTCCCTTGAACAGCCAGAGAAGCCTGCGCGTCAGCTATGACCTGTTTCAGCCTCTCCACTTCAAAGGAAAGTCGGGAGAACCGGCTATCAACCGTCTCTTGCTCGCGAGCTACCCGTGCATCCTCGGCTTTGGCCTGCTCCAGCTCCGCTGACAACTTTAACTCTAGCGTCAGATTCTTATCCAGGCGGCGATCCCGATCTGCCATAGTTACTCGAACTTTGCGAGAGGCGAGATCAAAGAGATTGGAACTCTCCGCACGAAGAGTGAGCAGCTGCTGAACCGCCACCTCCACTCCGTTCAGGCGCTGAAAGTAAGGTCTCACCGCAGCGGTGCCGAGCCTCTTACGCAAGAAGGATGCGCCGTCCTCGAGAACTTCCTTGAATTCCTCGAAGGGACAATTCCCCTCTAAGACCTGCCGAGTGCAGTGGGCCAGAGTGTCTTCGAAATTAGCCACAGCTCGCGCCACCTGCCTCTTTCGCCAGCATTCCATTGGAGAGAGAGAGGCATCTTCGACAGAGGATGAAGCCACGATCGGAGTACCGGTGGTCACGATCGCAGAAGCGGTGACTGGCGCTGCCAGAACCGGAACAACCGCTGGCACCGCCAGAATGGCAGTGGCAGAGTCACAGGTCACCGCCGGCGAGGAAGTGACCATCAGCCCAACGGGAGTTCCCCCTTGAGTAGGAGACTCTCGCACTGAGCGCTCACCCCTGACCGGTGTCCCCTCGAAGGTGGGGGTTCCCCCTTGTCGATCCGTAGGGACTACCACCTCCTCTTCACTTGATAGCGCCTCGTGAATGGAGGCGTTGTCGTCCGTCTCGGATACGCCAGAATGACCCTCCCAAGAGGGAGGATCCTCCTTGCCAGCACTTTCATGGGAGGGGCCAACTGTGGATACAAGGAAAATGATAACAATTAGTACCCCCTTGGCCTAGGAGGGTCAGCAGCAATGAAACTCATGCTTACCTGAACCTCCTGGTTCTCTTTCATCTCCATTCCCCTCCTCTTCGTCAGAAGGGATGGGGATTGCTTTCTCGGCTGCACCTGCATGAATTCAATATGAGCGGTCAGAAAATACGAACCTGACTTCTTACACAAGAGCGTTACGCCGAAAGATTACCTCTTGGTGCAGGTGCAGGAGTCGTCGAGACCCCCGCCTGTGACTCCACTTCGGATGAAGGAGGCATGTCCTTTGAAATCGCTGGAGCCGCCTGCGGCGCGGCAGAAGGGGCTGGTTGAGCCACTTCCGCCCCAGAGACAGTACCAGCCCGACCAGCCGCCGCTCTGGTGGTCACCATAGTCTCCTCGCCACGGGCCCTCTTGGACACTTCTGCTCTAGAGCTCTCCGCCGCTTCTCGCTGCCGTTTCGAGAGCAGTGAACTACTCGGAGATAGGAGAGGCGCCCCCATACGCCCAGCAATCACACTTCGGGCTTGCTCCAGACGCTTGCTCGCCCGGGTTAACTCAACAGGCTCCCTCCGCTCGCCTTGAGAATCTAGAGGAAGACTGGGAGGAGCAGCTCGTGGTTCGGGCGCCACGGATTCGTCTGTGCCCGCGCCCTCACCCTCAGAATCTCTTGCAGGGCCCTCCATGAGCAGCTCCCTAGCCGTTGCACGGCCCCTCCGCCTCGAGGGACGAGCAACTCCTCTTGGACGACGCCCGTGCTCCGCTAGACACGAGCTCTGGAACCGAAAGTTAACAGGATTGGCACTGGCACCCCGATACCACTGACAATATGAGAGCGTATGGTGCAAGTCACGATCCTTCGAGGGTAACTCAAAGCGAGCATCGGTGCCGCCAGCATGAGTCCAGAACCATCCCCGAGCTCCATCCACCAGCCCTCCTTCAAACCACAGTTGGGGATTGACGTTGCCCACATACAATTGATCGTACCCAAACTGGCGGGCGAACCTGCAGGGGAGATATGGCTCAAGATAGCACGTCGAGCCCGTTCTCAGAACATGATATCCCGGCCGGATGTTCGCCAACCAGCGAAAGGCACCGCGAGAGAGGACTGTGTAGTGGTCCGCCGTCGGCGCATCCCTGAGAGATTCTCCGTATCCGCCCCCGCTGAAATAAGGAAAGGAACGGTGAAAATTGTAATTCCCAAAGTGGGAGAGCATCTTCCTTGCATCAGGGATGTCCTTGCACTTCCAGGAGCACTTCTCCAAGCGCTGGACGAACGGGACAAACTTGTCGTCTTGAAGCGCCGTCGGAGCACTCATCAAGCACTCACAGTGGTATACGAACCACGCCATCAGATAGGTATACGGCAACCCCACCCTGGGGTTGGGAGTCCTGGTAACCTCTCCTTCTCCCTCATCGACAGTCGACACGCGGCAGAATTGAGCCGTCAGGGTGCGGAGCCCCCGATGGATGCACGCTATCGTCGCCGATACCAGGGAATAAGACTTCCCATGAGCCAAGCAAACCGCCGGATACACGACCTCGACGGGAAGAGCCTCGAAGGAGTGAGTGGGGATTACGCACCTCTTTAACCATAACACGAGGAACCCCGCGAGCAGCGCCTTCCCAGATATGGGGGACTTCGCCTGATGGTGGAACGAGTGAAGGACCGTACCAGATTTAAATCCGCCCTCGTCACGGTCGAGAGTTACGGTGCCCCCTTCTTCGGCTATCCTCGCCTCCACTTCGGACTGGTCGCATACACCTAACGGGAGGGCAGGCTGCCCCTTGACGTCGTTCCCTGGGAACAGATAATCAGCCCAGTTCTTGTGGCTGATCCCCTTCTTCTTCCCTTTATGATCTGCTGCCCCCAAGGTGCTGAGGCAGATGTGGTAGTGGCAGAGTAACTCCCACAAAGTTTCAACCGCCGAGGGCGAATGGCTTAACAGCTGATCGATCTCAGCTTGATCGGGGACGTACTCCTCGTAAGGAAAGTCTCCCAGGGGCAGACCCGACACGTCATGCATCTCGTGAGGGGTGATGCCAAGCTCACCGTTGGGGGTGAAGAATGTGCCGCTTTCCGCATAGTACAGCTCCAGAATGCTGTGGAACTGAGAAGCGTTGATCCGCAAGCCATGTCGCGTGGCTTCGATGGCCGCGTACAGCTCTGTGTTCTTGAGATCGGCGTTCTCAGCCAGAACACGGTCAGTGATCTTGGACCACCAAGTGTCGCTACCGGGTGCAGAATAGACCCACCCCGGAGCTCTGAAATCCTTCGGGGGAAAGCTCCCTCTGACTCGGAAGAAGCGATGACGGAAGGTCTCCGCCGCTGATATCGACTCCCCCGCGGGCAGTTCAGCGGACAACAAGCCAGGACGCAGACCCGTCACACGCTTACATGAGCCATCCACTCCATATCCAGCGGTAGAGCCCGTGAAAACGCCACAAGTGACCCCGTCTTGAGTTGGGGTCAGCTCCCAGTTCATCGTCCGAGGAACCGCGAGGGATCGCAGCTCAACGATCGAGAACCCCCTCGACATGCTGGGGAGGTAGTAGTGAGTCCCTTCTACCATGTGGAACCACATGCTCTCCTTGAGCAACAGGGCAGAGGGGTCGGTCGTGGCATCGCCGAACAAAAACTGAGGTTTTGGCAGCTCTGCCCTGGCATCATCTGTCAATGCCGCGTCGGTCGTCAACTCGCGCAGTGTCAGGTGGTGACCGTCCGTGACCCTCTTTATCAAGCCATTCGGTTTGTCGGCGGTGAACACAGGTACCGGAGCCAGAGAGGGAAATCGAGGGGGCGCCGTGTAGTTCGTACCACCGGCGTGGCCAACGGCCACGCCCTCCGGGAAGGCCTCATCGGAAAAAGTCGCTGTAAGAAAGGAAAATCAATTAAGACAAAACCCAAAAGGGCAAAATCGCCCATCAAACAGAGACAGACGAAATCGCCTATCAAAAAAGAAGTTCGCCTCCCTCCCCCCTAAGGGCAAATAGGGCTAACTTTGCCCCAAATTGGGGGAAACTGCCGAAAAGCGGCGGAATTCCAAGACGATGAGCAACGCTCATCTCCCCAAATCCAACGCCTAGGGCCTACACGAAGTCATCCAACAAACCCATCGACGTACCTGAGCGCGACTCCGGAGCACTGGCGGGCATGCCGGCGGAGAGACGATCGGAGTAACCTCCAGGGCCTGCACCTCTCACTTTGCGCCTCCTAGGTTTTGGAGCCATTGAAAGACGGGGCGGGAATTCTTATCTTAGAAGTTCCTTTCAAGATTCAAGAGCACGATGAATCCCAAAGGAGGAAAATAGCGGGTTTAAAAAGGGGAAGTTGTCCACGTGGCCACGATTGCCCTCGAAGGGCGAATCCATCACAAACGAGAAACGTGGCCACGATCGAATTCGACGACCCAGATCACCCTCATCGACGGTTGCATCCAACGGTTGAATTCGAAAATCACGGCCATAATCAGAACGAGACGCATTGAGCGGAGTCGAACTGTCAAATCGTGACAAGACCACACCGCCTTAGCTGGAAAGGCACGAAGCCCCGCAGGTGAGCACGTGGCCTACTCACATTAGGCCTAATTTCGCCCAAGGAAAGGGTCTCGACGGCGAAAATTTGATTGAAATCCGCAAGTCTTTCAAAATTTCGCCATCAAGTCCTAATTTCGCCTGCACGACTCACACACCTTTGAGAAACAGGCGATTTGCCCAAAGTCTAGAAACTAGCAAAGTGATTTCGTTTAGACCCGCGCCCCAGGCGACTAAGGGTCAGAGTAGAAATCTTAGCACTAAGTCTAAGAGAAACTACTCGATAACTCATCATACTGAGGGGAATAGTATGGCTAGCCCGATTCAAACGGTAATCGATAAAGGCAGATCAAACCCGTTGATAGCTGAGGGTTTGCTAAAAATCCTAACACACCTGGTCCAAAACGTCTTTATTCAAAGTATTCCAGACCACACGTAAGTCGGTTTTGGTCTGAAAACTTTGAAGGGGGTCTTGTAGACGGTAAAAATTACCGCGGCGGATTAGCGAACGAGTTCGCCC
>BQKN01040678.1:0-26717 GCA_022839385.1 Asparagus kiusianus | reverse complement strand
CTTCTCCGTCGACCCGCCGCCGCCGCCGTTCGGAGGAGCCGCCGCCGTCCTTTCTCTCTCCCCCTCTCTCTCAAGGTACCTCCTCTCCCCTCCCCCCTCAATCTCTCTTATCTCTACCCCTCAATCTCTCTTTCTCTCTCCCCGAAATTCTCTCCGCCCCTCTCTCGTTGGCCGACGCCGGCGGCCAGCCGACCAATGGCCGTCGGCCGCCGGCGTTAGCCGACGAGAGAGGGGCGGAGAGAATTTCCGGGAGAGAGAAAGAGTGATTGAGGAATTTTTGTAATTAGTGTTTAATTTTTGTAATTATAGTTTAATTTTTGCAAAACAAAAAAATTATGGAAAAAACCAAAACCCTAATAAAAAATGTTCAACTTGATAAAATTATAATATAAAAAATTAAATTTAGTACGGGTTAGGGTTAGGCGAGGGTTAGGGTTAGGGTTAGGGTGTTATTGTTAGGGTTAGGTGAGGGTGAGAGTGAGGGTGTTAGGGTTAGGGTTTGGGTTAGGATTAGGGTTAGGGTTAGAGTTAGGTGAGTGCGGGTGATGGTAAGGGTGAGGTTGAGGGTTAGGGTTAGAGTTAGGGTTTGGGTTAGGATTTGGGTTAGGCAAGGGTTAAGATTTGGGTTAGGTGAGGGTTAGGGTGGGGGTGAGGGTGAGGGGTGGGGGTGAGTTTGAGGGTTAAGGCTACGGTTAGGGGAGGGTGAAGGTGAGGGTGAGGGTTAGGGTTATGGTTAGGTGAGGGTGCGAGTAGAGGAGATGTTGAGGGTAAGGTTGAGGGTTAGGGTTAGTGTAGGGGTGAGGGTAGGGGTGGGAGTGATGCTGAGGGTAAGGGTTAAGGTGGGGGTTAGTTTGGGGGTGGGGGTGAGTTTGAGGGTTAAGGTTAGGTTTAGGGTTAGGGGAGGGTGAGGTTGAGGGTTAGGGTTAGGGTTAGGGTTAGGTGAGGATGAGCGTAGGGGTGATGATAAGGTTGAGGTTGAGGGTTAGGGTTAGGGTTAGATGAGGGTGAGGGTTAAGGTTAGGGTTAGGGTTAGGGGGTGAAGGTGAGGATGAGGGTTAGGGTTAGGGTTATGTGAGGGTGAGTGTGGGGGTGATGGTGAGGTTGAGGGTTAGAGTTAGGGTTAGTGTAGGGGTGAGGGTGATGCTGAGGGTGAGGGTTAGGGTGGGGGTGGGGGTGAGTTTGAGGGTTAAGGTTAGGTTTAGGGTTAGGGGAGGTTGAGGTTGAGGTTGAGGTTGAGGGTTAGAGTTAGGGTTAGGTGAGGGTGAGCGTAGGGGTGATGGTAAGGTTGAGGGTTAGGGTTAGGGTTAGATAAGGGTGAGGGTTAAGGTTAGGGTTAGGGGAGGGTAAAGGTGATGGTGAGGGTTAGGGTTAGGGTTAGTGTAGGGGTGAGGGTGGGGGTGATGCTGAGGGTGAAGGTTAGGGTGGGGGTGGGGTGAGGGTGGGAGTGAGGATGGGGGTGGGGGTGAGTTTGAGGGTTAAGGTTAGGTTTAGGGTTAGGGGAGGGTGAAGGTGATGGTGAGGGTTAGGGTTAGGGTTAGTGTAGGGGTGAGGGTGGGGTGGGGGTGATGCTGAGGGTGAGGGTTAGGGTGGGGTTGAGGGTGAGGGTGGGGGTGAGGATGGGGGTGGGGGTGAGTTTTAGGGTTAAGGTTAGGTTTAGGGTTATGGGAGGGTGAAGGTGATGGTGAGGGTTAGGGTTAGGGTTAGGTGAGAGTGATGGTTACAATGAGGGTGAGGTGATTGTGAGGGGTTATCGTAACTATTATATCGCTAATTACATAGAAATTGTACACACTGTACACTCATATTTTCGAGCCGTACAGGATTGTTGGCGGATACGATACCATCGTGTTCGGTCTGACAACCTTTTCGTACTCGTATGTGACAGAAGGCTTATATATAAATATTTATTGGATCTATCCAGTTTGGACGGGTTAGGTATGTAAACATGACGTGCATATGTATTTACGTGTGTTCTTGTGTACTTTCTTTTCGTCAGAGTTTCGGCGGCGCTTACTCGTTGTTCTCCGTGTACTATAGTGTACTCGGAGAACAGCGGGTAGGTGCTGCCGAAATTTTGACGAAATAAAAGTACACTTGAACACACGTAAATACATATACACGCTACGTTTACATACCTAATGGGATAGAAGCCTTCCTCTGACAGCCGATCATACACACTTGTCCTATAACTTAAAATGATATATGTAGGGATATGCTCACTTCCATTAATTTTTAAATTCTAGATGTGGACAATTCCTGACAAATCGTTCATGGGCATACCACGTGATCGAAGGCATCTAGACACCCGATACAAGGATGGGATAGAAGCTTTCTTAGCCTACTCTGACACCAACCCTCTACGGTCACTCAGCGGGTTGATTTTTTGTCCTTGCAAGAATTGTAGGAATGATAAAATGTTCACTAGGAGTGACGTAAGTTTCCATCTGTCAATCAATGGATTTGATAGCTCTTATGTATTTTGGAGTCATCACGGTGAAGGCGTCCCGGTGATGCAATTAGAGGAAGAGTTTACTGATGTCGACAATCCGACAATTGACACAACTGATATGTTGGAAGATATTCTTACCGTGCCGTCTTCGAGTGATGTTAACACTACTGATATGTTTTAAGATGTAGCCCGATTGATGAGCCTTGTTAAAGAAAACAAGTCACCGTTATACGAGGGTGCAAGGAGTTCACAAGGCTTTCTTTTATGCTGAGGCTTCTTCATATCCAAACACTCAGTGGGATGGCTGTTACACATTTCGAGATGTTATTAGATATGCTCAGGAAAGTCATTCCAGGCGGCGAGAAGAGCATCCCCGTAACTTATTATGAAGCTCACAAGATTGTTGATACGTTGGGGCTTGATTACAAGAAGATAGACGCATGTCCTAATGACTGCATCTTGTACAATAAGGGTAATGAAGGTCTAGAGGAATGTCCGACGTGTCATGTATCACGCTGGAAAGAACATACGGGCACATCTGAAGGCATATCATCCAATAAGCAGAGCAGAATCCCTATGAAGGTTCTTCGACATTTTCCAATTATTCCTAGGCTGCAGTAGTTTTATATGTCTGCCGAGCTGGCTGTGAATATGCGATGGCATTCGACCGAGCGCAAAGAGGACGGGAAATTGAGACATCCTGCTGACGGTGAGGTATGGAAGCACATTGATTGTATATACCCTGACTTTGGTAAGGAGTCTCGGAATATTAGGTTGGGGCTTGCTAGCGACGGATTTAATCCGTTTGGAGTAATGAGCTCTGCTTGGTCTACCTGGCCAGTGTTGCTGACACCGTACAACCTGCCGCCGTCGATGTGCATGAAGCAGCCGTACATGATACTGTCACTCTTGATCCCTGGAAGATATTCTCCTAGAAATGACATTGATGTTTTCCTCCAACCATTAATTGACGACTTGAAGCTTCTCTGGGAAGAAGACGCCAGCACTTATGATGCTTATGGTAAGGAGGCTTTCCGTATGCGTGCAATGGTCATGTGGACAATTAATGACTTCCCAGCATATGCTAACTTGTCTGGATGGTCGACGAAGGGTCAGATTGCTTGTCCGGTTTGCATGTCAGATTATGAGGGAAAGTTCCTAAAATACAGCCGTAAGTTCTGTTATTGGCAACACAGAAGATGGTTGCCTACAGGGCACAAGTTCAAAAAGTTAGTAGGAAAGTTCGACGGCAATCCAGAAAATAGACCGGCACCACCAAGGCTGACCGGGGAAGAAATATTTGAGCTTCTACATCCTCTACCTAAAAAAATATTTGGAAAGAAAAGATTCAACACAGAAAATCCATTTGGGGTTGGGAGAAAAATATTAAAGCAAAATTGGAAGGGAAAGGGAAAGGGTAAGCAATTTCTCAAAGGCAATTCGAAAGGAAATAAACCTCGCACTGTCCAATCGCATGGGCGTGTCTCTAAAGGTACTGAACTTCCGTCATGATGGTCAAAATTCAGCATATTTTATCAATTGCCATATTGGAGAAGTTTAAAAATATGTCACAACTTGGATGTCATGCACATCGAGAAGAACATATGCGAGAATCTCTTGAACACTTTGTTGCAGGACGGGAAAAAAAATCAAAAGATGACTTAAGGGCACGTCGAGACCTAGCAGAATTGAACATCTGTCCCGAACTGCAAGCTATAGATAAAGGTGACGGAAAGTTTGAACTCCCAGCCTCCCGTGTCACACTGTCGAAGGATGAGGTCCACAATATGTATTTATTTCTAAAGTCCGTGAAGACACCGGATGGTTATGCTTCAAACATTTCAGTAAATGTGCATATTGAGGACAGGAAAATTTTGGGACTCAAAACACATGACCATCATATTCTATTGCATCAACTTCTCCCGGTTGCGTTGCGACATGCTGAGAAGGAACTCGTGATGGTGGTAATAGAATATTACGGTTTCTTTAAGCAGTTGTGCTCCAAGGTGATTGATGTCAGGGAGTTCGAAGAATTAGAGGGACGTGTAGCCAATACACTGTGTAAAATGGAAATTTTATTTCCACCCTCGTTCTTTACGGTCATGGTGCATGTCACAATACATTTAGCATATGAAGCCCGCATCGCAGGACCAGTTCAATATCGCTGGATGTATCCTGTGGAGAGGTATTTATTATTATAATACTTAATTAATATTTGTCAAATTACGTTACTCAGTTTTATTTTGTCACAAATCATGAAACTATATGCTTGTAGGTATTTGAGTTTCATGAAACATTTGATGCATAACCGTGCACGTCCTGAAGGATCGATAGCAGAGAACTATATAAGTAATGAGAGTTTGAATTTCATCTCTCGTTACTTGCGGGGTGTGGAGACAAGGCTCAACCGTCCCCAACGAATAATTGACGGAACATTCTATAATGATCATGGGGAGGACACTAGATTCCCCAGAATGGAGCTAGATCAAGCCCACACATATATCCTGAGCAATGATACTACATTTAACATATACACGGCGTAAGTATTTAACTGTTTGAATCAGATCATATCATATCACAATAACTATCTCTATTTAACTGTTATAAATGATTTTATTCTAGGCTTCACATCCGATATGTCCAGACTATTCTTAAATGCAGAACAAAAAATAAAAGAGTTATGGACACACACTCTAGACAATTCCCTGCATGGCTGAAGGGTGAAGTAAGATTTATTTACATTTCTGATTCGTATATCAAATATGTGCCTGCCAACAGATATTTAAACTATTTATTTCTTTTCTTAAAGGTTGACCGACGGATTACGAATGGGGTTAACCTATCTGAGAAAATATGTTTATATGCCAGAGGTCCTTCTAACGTGGTTAAGCGTTATGGGGGCTACTGTATCAACGGCTTTAGGTTTAACACCATCGGTTTCGAAGAGAGACGACAAACGCAAAATAGTACTGGTGTGTTCTGCTCCTTCTCGCAACTGTCATACGCTAGTTCAAAAGATCTAAATCCGATACAAGGTGAAATCTATTGCTACGGTCAGTTAGAAGACATCGTGGAGATTTTCTATGGGATTAATAATGAAGTCAGACATGTGATGTTTAAGGTTCGTTGGTGTGAGCTGAAAAAGGCGAAGGATGACTACGGTTACACACTCGTTAATCTTAACAAGGAAATATATCAGACTGAAAAGTACATGTTAGCTGCTCACGCCAAACAGTGCTTTTATGTCAAAGATATAATAAAAAATGACGAATGGGTTGTCCTTAAGAATCCACCTAGATCCTACATTCATGAAGCCGTGTCTGACGAAGATCACGAAGAGGTTATCTTAGCCGACGAAACAGTTGCTGAGTTTTCCTTGACACAAAATAATAATCTGGTGGATGAAATTGCACTGGGGTGCCCTGATGTACCTGCGATTATATGTGAGCCAAGGCGTAAAGACAAAAAACGAGTCCACGGTAGAGTCGATAAAACTATAAGGACAGTCCTTTTGTCGGCACGCACACGGTCGCAGGCTAACCGCACGCGGTCGCAGAGTAGAGCCTCAACATCAACATAATAATATAATACTTGGTTATTCATGTATCTGTTTGACTGGTTATCATGTATCAGTTTGTATTATGTATTATAGTATTACCTTTATATTATCTGTTTGACTGGTTATCATGTATCAGTTTGTGTCATGTATTATAGTATTGCCTTTATATTATCTGTTTGACTGGCTATCATGTATCAGTTTGTGTCATGTATTATAGTTTTGTTGGGTGCTCATTATGTTTTTAAAGTATAGATGACAAAAGGATTACGTAAGAGAGCGCTTGAGAGACTTTTTAGTAGACATTCTGGAGGCGACGCACATGGCTCTATATCAGGTATTTTTATTTATTTATTATATATGTACATTTCTATAAACTATTAATACGAGCCTAACATTATTTTTTAACATTTCCTACACAGGACGCATCGCTGCTACACATGACTCGCCGCCACAGGACACAGGACGAGGAGATGCTCCACCTGATGCAAAGACACTCGTTGATCCTACCCAGCATGCGGAGATGCCGCTGTCGCCTCCTCCGCATGCAGATGCATTGGAGGAGCACCGATATGAGCCATATAGCGCAGCTGTAGAAGTTGCGTCACTACCACCGGATTCTATTACAGATCAGCGAGCCCACGACCCGGCCAAGGTGAAGGGGGATTGGGATGCTTATCATGCTTTGCGACCTACCGCACAGCATAAGTATGAACAAGCAAGGCGTAGATGCTTCGAATTGAAAGGTGTGTATAGATTTTTATATTTTATCTGTTAATATTTTAATTTGTATTATCAATACTGATTTATTTATATTTCGCCTAAATTTTATTTTTTCGTAGGTACCGAGCAACCTACTAGGCACGGCCGCGGTGGTACCAAGACACAGAACCTCATCCCGGATATTCATCGGAGGGCCGTGATCCGATGGGAGAACGGCGTGCCTGTCGGGCCATTTGCTAACGCTTTCAACAATTTCCTCGCCGCTTTAGCCAGGAGACATGATTTCTTCAACATATTTTTGACGTGGAAGTCGCAGCGGATTGATGCGCTGGTGGCTTGTTGGAGATATATACGTGTGAGTTATTTATTTTAATTCTCATAATTATTAGTCATTTTATTATTTTGTTTAGCACACTGATTTGTATCTCTTTTTTCATTATATGCTGAAGCGATTTTTCTTTCTTGACGATTACGCTTGTGCCTGGACTTACTGCTTCACGTAAATCAATCTATCGTTCAAGAGGTGGTGGTTTGAGCTGAAGAAAAAATATTTTATTCAAAGAACAGAAGATTGGGAGCGTTACTGGCATCTTGACGAGCGCGTAGATGGAGTAGATTTTTTTGCACTTTGCGATTATTGGGACACGGCCGGAATTCAGGTATTATTAAAGTATATATTTTCGTTTATTGTTTAAAATTCTATATTATATCTGTTTAATATTGTTTTGCAGGGTCAAGCTGAAACAGCAAGGAGGAACCGCAATGCGCCCCGCAGTTACGAGCAACACGGGGGCTCCAGGTCCTTCAGCCAGCATTATCATCAATTGGCGCTTGAGGTATATAATATATTAGCTCTTAGGTTATCGATTTGAGTATAATTTATGTTTTATGAGTTAATGATATATTTGAATAAAATAGGGAAGGGGAGATCTCGAGCATTTTGCAGATCGTATTTTGACTTCATGGAGCCCAAATTACGCCGATGAAGAGAAGAAAGCGCAGAACCGGGATCTGGCTGTAAGTAGCAGTTCATTTGTATATTTAATTTTTATAACAATGCATTTTAAATGTGTTAGAATTGACCGGGTTGTTTTGGTATATCACAGGAGAAATTACATGCTAAGGTGCAGGAGCAATTATCACAGACTCAGGTCGATTCTAACACTCTGACCCGATTAAGTGGAGAGGAGGAGGATAGCATCATCGAGACGGTCATTGGACCGAGTAGGAAGAACAGATACCGGTAGAGAGGATCCGAGCATCGGCCGTACGAGTCCAGTAGCACCTACGAGTCTGCAGCACAACCAGGATGCAATTCTTCTCAAGACCCGACTATGGAGCAGCGAATGAAAGCGATGGAAGATTGGCAGTCGCATCGGGAGTCAGAGCTACTCCAGATGGCGGAGGAAGAACGGAGGCGCCGGGGGAGCAGAGGGAGCTGGAATTCGCCCAGTTCATATCGACTCTGCCTTCTAATGCTCAGGAGGCATATAGGAGATGGTTTATGGCAGATCAGGTAATATATATATTTTTCTTTTTTAATTAAATGAATTAAATATAAAAATCTTACTTAGTTATGAGTATGCCATGTGACTAAATGATATCACTCACACACACACACACACACACCGATGCACACTGATACAAACTGTTACACACAAACTATAACTCTGTTCGAAACACAAAACCAAAATTATATACTTAATGTTTTTATGTGATGGTGGTGTTGATGGTGCGTGCGTGTGTAGCGATGGTTGTATTGGTTAGTGAGTTGGTTAGTTGGTTATTGTTTTGTTTTCTTGTGGTGCGTTCGTGCGTAGTGTCGTTGGTTATGTTATTGGTTGGTGGGTATTTTCGTCGTGGTGGTTGTGGTAGGAGTTTGGTTGGTTAGTGGGTGGGGTTGGGGGATTGTTGTGGTTGTGGTGAAGGTGTTATTATTGTTGTGTTGTGGTGTTGCATGTGTTGTGTTGTCGTGGTCGTTATGTGCGTGCTTGATGTTGGGTTTGGTCGTGGTGGGGGAGGGGGAAGTGTGGGGATTGGGTTGAGCTAGGTACTCGCGCATGCGTGTGTGCGTGTTGGTGGAGATAGGTACGCGTGCGTGCGTGTGTGTGGGTGGGGTTAGGGTGTGTGCGTGCGTTGTTAAAAACATGTGCGTGCTTGCGTATAATACATAAAAATATGCCATGATACTCTCTCCGAATCATATAACATGTAAGAATATGCCATCATACTCTATTATTGCTATACTTGCATGTTATGTCATGTTGTTCTATAATTTGTTACTTTACTGCAAAATTCAGTTTTTGATGATGTACGTATTGTTCTATAACGTTTTATTTATATTTTTAGGCTGGGACTTCTCGACAAGGTGGATCTCGTGATGAGGATGATGATGATCGGGACTGATTTATTTGTTTTAACATTGAAAACAATGGGTGTGCTGTATAAATAACATTTATAATGTTGGGATATTTATTATGTTTTTAGTGAAATGTGTGTTATATATGCGTGAGAATGAAATATGTGTTATATGTGCTTGTGCTGTGTAAATTTATTGCACATGTTTTATTGTGAAATATATTGTACAGGGATTTTTAATTTTCAAAAAAAAATTTAAAAAATTCTGCTGACTTTTAGCGACGGATTTTCCGTCGCTAAAAAGACTTATGGTGACGGAAAACTGATACGGTACACATGAACTGATACATGCTTTTGGCGACGGATATTCCGTCGCTAAAAAGTATAGTGATAGAAATTGCCGTCGCCAAAAATCAAACATCAACGACGGGTATTCCGTCGCTATAAATCCGTCGCTGATAATTAGCGACGGAAAATCCGTCGCTAAAAATGGATTTACCTACCCTTATAATAGTGACGGAGTTTTAGCGACGAAATTCTTATTTTTCCGTCGCTAAAACTATTAGCGACGGATTTTCGATTTTTGGCGACGGATTTGTCCGTCGCCAATAGTCCACTATGCAGTAGTGATTATAGAATTCTCCAAGATGCATTATCTAGACCACAACTACATGGATTGAGAGTCTATGATGGTAATTATTTAAAATTTTAACTTAAATTTGAATTTAATATGCAAACTTATCTTCCTTACGAATTTTCTCAAAACGTTGTAGGCAAATACTATTTGTGTGATGCGGGATATCCCATCATGCCAGGTTTCATCTCTCCATACCAAGGTGTTCATTATTATTTGAAAGAACATTCGCGTAAAACACCTAAGAATACAAGGGAATTGTTCAATCTAAGGCATTTTTCTTTGATGTCTAAGATTAAATTTACATTTAGTACATTGAAGAATCATTTCAAGTTTTTGTGTGCTAAGCCACATTACCCATTTCCTACACAAGTAGATATTTGTAGTCGTTAAAAATACCTATGGGTTCCCACACGTAGTTCGAGACTAAGTGAAGATGATTATTTGAACCAAAGAGGATCATCCAAGGCCATAAAGAAGCTAATGAATGCATGAAGTAAGTTGGCGAGGCGTACAAGTCAACAAAATAACAAAGCACGTAAAACGATAAAAAATACAAGTTCGGAAGGCCAAAAGATGGTTAAATCCCGAACTATCTCGCGCGGCCGTGGGACACCACTTGGTGTCTCGCGCATCCGCGGACACCACTGGGTGTCTCGCGCATCTGCGTGACATCACTTGGTGTCTCGCGCAGCCATAATTCACCAGTGTCTGTCCCACTCGCTAGCATCCACAAACGTATTTTGATAGGTTTTCTCAGGATTTCTTCGTTCCTAAGCTTCCCAACTGACTTGATATCATATCTAAGAGTGGCGTTAAGTCGTTATTAACTAAATATATGGCTAATCCCTTCGTTCTTTTCTAAATACCCCGTATCCGAAGCCCTATAAATACAAGACTTGGGGCTTATTTTTCGAGGGCTAAAATTATTATCAAGACGAGGAGGTGCTGCTAAATTTCAGAGCCAAGAGCCACGAATTTCAAAGAGGAGAAAAAGATCTTGGCGAGTTATTTGGTATAAAGAATGAGAGTTCGAGAGATCTGAAGCCCTTTACCCCCATTCCTTGATATTAAGCTTGGTCTTAATCTCGAGAAGAGTCATAATCTTGTTTGGTTGGGATTATCATTTCAGTGATTACTTCCTTCATGAAGTAAGAGCTTTGATTAATAACTCTGTCAATCGGATCTGATCTGTGATGGTCCATGGACTAACGCGTTGTTCCATGGAGAGATCAATTTAGGGTGAGTCGAACCCTTAATGAATCCAACACATAGAGCAGGATTATTCCAGTCTCTTATATCCCTTTAGAATCCACATACGTGAGAGTCACTGTGTCGCCGCAGTTATGAAGGCTAGGGTTATTCTTATGTATTCTCATAAGTCAGGACTGAGTGCATGGTCAAATTAACGTGCCAACCTATGACCCAATAAAGTAAGCAGTTTATCTGTACTTTCATTAATTTTTGATAAAGGAAACTAGCTCTTGGCCTCAGGTTCACTATGGTTTCCTCAGAATATAATAAATATTACTAAGTGTAGGTTTAATCATCTTAAAGTGTGAGAATGTTTAGCTAAAGTTAGTATACCTAAAAATAAAAGAAAGAAAACTAGACCTAAGTGGTTGTTGGAAATTTTGTAATAAGAAGAAACTTGAAAGAATTGAATTTGATTTATTCCCTCTAACTGCTTAGGAAAAGAATGTTTACAACTCTCTCAATCTCGATTACAATTTTAATTTTCTGATTACAAAAGAGAAGAAGATTGACAGAGATCCGCCCTTTGTTTAATACTGAGTTCTTCACGGTGGAGATGGAGTGCCTCCCTCGAATGCTTGCGTCGTATTTTCTCTCCGTTAATGATCCGACCGTCTATGTCTCGTGGGAACAATTAACTTGTGTGGCAAGTTTGATCGAGAACTCTTAACGAGTTTAAGAACTCAGAGCGAGTTAAAACTCTGTGAAAAGAGTTGTTTGAACCGAAAATTCGGCTGATAGCCAAGTAGATTTGTTTGTTGCTGAAGAATCCTCCGAGATTTTATCTTCTTGTTGTGATATACCTGTTCTCTTGAGGATGATTACCCTTAGATCTCTAAGAAGAAATAGCCAATCCGAACTCCAACGAATTAAACCGAAAAAGATCCAATCTCTTAGTGATTGAGAAAACCCAACCCTTAACTCTGTGGAGTTTGTTGGAATTTATAGGGGATAAGGGGTTGTAACTGACCCCTTAATCCGCTCCTAAGTAGGCGTGATTCCCACAGATCATGGGGGAAAACGGTTTTGAAACTGTTCGACTCATGTTTGAATGAGTCAAACGCCCAAATTAGCGTTCAGGACCTTAACTACGCGTCTTAGACTGGAGACTCGGAGTTGGACATCTGCTTGATATTAAAATATGCGAGGGTCGCTCGTGTTTTGTTTGCTAAAGATTAGAAACGCAGGGGTCGCCTGCGTTTCATTTGCTGAAGATTGGAAATGCGGGGGTTGTCTGCGTTTTAAGAATTGAAACGCGAAGATGAATTCCGCGTTTAGAAGGGGCTAGTTGACTCGCAACCTCTTCTGTAGAGTGTTGCAAGGACCATTGTTTAGTAATATTTGTTTTAGCTGTTGTGGGGGTGTGGAAGTCGTCAGATTGTAACTCTCACAGTTAATTGTGAAGACTACTGAATAGAGTTTTCATCAGTTGTCGGAAGTGTCGTTGAATTGTAACTCTTCTCGATCTATGTGAAAGGTCCTCCATTTACAGTTTTCATTTGTTAACATGAAAGTCATCTGATTGTAACATTCATTGTTGAGATATGGTAGTCGTCAGATTGTAACTTTCATCATTAAAACTTGATGGGGATCAGCTATCTATTGTGATTTTTAGACAGCCTACAGAACCTCCTCCAAAATTTTTGAAAGTTCACGGTTGACTAGGACGAATTTTCGGAATACTTTGGATTCCAAAATTTTGTTGATTGATTGCTCACTCCATCTGATTTGAAGACATCGTGGACCTGGTTATTGGAACGATAAGTCCCTAAAATCACTCAGGTTGTGATCATTTACTAACTCTCCCCAGCAGAGTCGCCATCTTTTGGTTGTTAGAAAATTTGTAATAAAAAGAAACTTGAAAGAATTGAATTTGATTTATTCCCCCTAACTGCTTAGGAAAAGAATATTTACAACTCTCTTAATCTCGATTACAATTTGAATTTCCTGATTACAAAAGAGAAGAAGATCAATAGACATCCTCCCCTTTGTTAATACTGGGTTCTTCACGGTAGCGATGGAGTGCCTCCCTCGAATGCTCGGGTCGAGTTTGCTCTCTGCTAACGATCCGCACGTCTTGATTCACTGGAACAGTATCTCCTCCTCACGATTTAACGCTGTGGAGAACTTGCGTGGTAAGTTTGAAACTCTTGATGAGTTGATAACTCTGAATAAGTTTGAAACTCTATGAAAGAGTTGATTTAACCAAAAGTCGGTTATAAGCCAAGGATGAAGAAGCTCCTGTTGCCGATCTCCAAAGCTCCAGCCGAAGAATGAAGGATCTTCTTTACTGCCAAGCCCCCAGGATCGAAGGATCAAAGAGGAGGTGCCCTTTACTGCTCTTTAGATCCAAAAATGTTCAAGGATCCAAAGATAATCCGCCAGCCGAGAGAGAGCCTTGAACTCAGTTGAGTTAACTCGTTTTTATAGGGGATTAAAGGAGTGTAATCGCCCCTTAAATCACTCCTAAATGGGGTGTAACCGCCCCTAAATCGTGGAAAACGGTTTTGGAATTGTTCAGCTCATGTTGAATGAGTCAAACAACACCCAAGTTGGCGTTCAGGACCCTAACTCCGCGTTTTAGACTGGAGACGCGGAGTTGGGCACCCGCTGGATGTTGAAAAAAGCGAGGGCCGCCCGTTGGATGTTGAAAACGTGAGGGCCGCCCGCTGAATGTTGAAAAACACGAGGGTCGCTCGCTGGATGTTGAAAAACACGAAGGTCGCTCGCTGGATGTTGAAAAACGCGAGGGTCGCCCGTGTTTTGTTTGTCGAGGGCTGAAAACGCCGGGGTCGTCTGTGTTTTAAGAACTAAAACGCGAACGTGACTTCCGCTTTAGAAAGGGCTAGTGACTTATAACCTCTTCTGTAAAGCGTTGCAAAGACCATTGTTCAATAATCTTTGCTTTTAGCTATCGTGAGATGTGAAAGTCGTCAGATTGTAACTCCCGATGTTGATTGTGAGGGCTGTTGATTAGAGCTTTCATCAGTTGTTGTGAAGGTCGTCAGATTATAACCTTCATCGATCTACGTGAAAGTCTTCAAATTATAGCCATTTGGAAGTCGTTGAATTATAACTTCCATCATCGGTGTTTGATGGGGATCAACTATCTATTATGATTTTTAGACAGCCTACACTAAGACAATATATGATGTCTTTATTGGATATTATATATATATAGTAATGCAAATAAGTTTTTAGTAATTAATTCAAAAATTAATAAAATATCTAATAATACAATAGTTAAAACTAGAGTGTTATATATGTTGAACAAAATTTTTCAAATAAAAATAAAATATCTAAACGAATAACAGACAAATCTACTAATATGGAATCTGTAGAAAATTTTGAACCATGAAGAAGTAAAAGAATTAGAAACTGAAAAGAACCTTGAAGAAGAATATTTTATGTATTTACTAGAAGTCGATCCTACCCCCTGGTGATAAACTTTAGGTCATAAGTGGATACTAAAAAAGAAACTCAAATTTGATGGCAGTGTTGAGAAATACAAAGTCATGCTAGTAGCTAAAGGATATGCTCAAAAGAAAGGAATAGATTTCTTTGACATATGAGCTCTCATAAATAGGATACCTACCATAAGAACCTTGCTAGCATTAGCTCTTATTCATAATTTAATTATTTTCCAAATGGATGTGAAAATGGCTTTTCTGAATGGTAAGCTAGAAGAAGAAATTTATATGGATCAACTCCATGGTTTTATAATTAAACGACAAGAAAATAAAGTATGCAAATTAATTAAAATCTTTTTTATGGACTTAAACAATCTCCTAATTGTGGCATGAGATATTTGATATATTAATTTTAGACATTGGTTTTTCCATTAATGAATCTTATAAATGTGTTTATTATAGAATTATAGATCGTGATAGTGTGATTTTGTGTTTATATATTGATGATATCTTGATCTTTCGAACCTCTTTAGAAGTAATAAATAATGTAAAAGGTTACCTATCAAATAAATTTGATATGAAAGATTTAGACGTAGCAAACAGATCTTAGGAATGAAAATGTCTAGAAGTGACAAAAGCATATCTCTTTCAACACTCAATTGAGAAAATGTATAGGAAATTTATTTATTATGAATGTACGCTTGTAGCTACATTGTATGCATGACTCTAGCATCTCTTTCCAAAAGAAATTAGCAGATCACATCTCAAGATATAAATATGCTTAACAAATAGGATCACTTATGTATAGAATAAGTAGAAATAGATATCACATTGCATATGCAGTAAATAGATTGTATACTAGTGACCCTAGCATTAAACATTGGCATGCTCTAGAAAGAGTATTTAAATATATTAGAGGAATCTTAGTCTCTTATTTATTATATATTGGTTTCCCTGATGTTGTAGAAGGTTATAGTGATGCTAATTGGGTAACTAATTCGCAGGATGTTAAATTAACATCTAGTTATGTATTCATGGTAGGAGGAGCTGTCATTGCATGAGGCTCTAATAAAATTTGTGATTGCTAAAAGTAAAATAGAATTTGAATTTATAACTCTTGACTCTGCATGCTCTGAAGCTAAATGGTTTAGAGATTTGCTTTCTGATGTTTTTATTGTACACAGGCCTATGCCTACTATTTCTATACATTGTGATTGTGAGGCTATAATTGAATTTCTTAAGCAGAAAACTACAAATTCAAAACTAAATAGATATCTACAGATAAGATATAAATCAATAAAGAGACTATTAAATCAATATATCACATTGGACTTTATTCAATTTGAACATAATTTGGGAGATCATTTGACAAAAGGTCTAGCAAAGACTGTTGTCCAATATTTAGCAAAAGAGATGGGGTTAAGCTAAATATATAGGAACATCAACCATGGGAACCCTACTTAGAGAGCACGCATATTAGAGAGCACATATAGTATACATGTGAAACATAATTTTACATTGGAGCTAGGCACTCCAAAACCTCATCCTAAGGCAGATTTGTTCTATGGAGAGATCGATTTAGGGTGAGTCGTAGAACCCTTAATGGATCCAACACCTAGAGCATGATTTTTCCAATCTCTTACATCCCTTACGAATCCACATACGTGAGAATCACTGTGTCACCGCTGTTATGAAAGTTAGGGCTATTCTTATGTATTCTCGTAAGTCAGTACTGAGCGTATGGTCAAATTAACGTGCCAACACGTGACCCAATAAAATGAGCATTTTATGTGTACTTTCATTAATTTCTGATAAAGAAAACTAGCTCATGACCTCAGGTTCGCTATGGTTTCCTCATAATATAATAAATATTACTAAGTGTAGGTTGAAGGCTGGAAGTTACCTATATTGATGCATAGAATATATACATATTAATTATATTTCTTTTTGGTTATTCTTTTATTTCTTTTGTTACCTTTGATATTTGCTTTGAAGAGGGGATTGTTGGATAAGAAACAGTCAAACCAAATATCTAAGTAACTAACTAACAAATAATAAATGGGGTTGTTAGGATATTCCCTGTTTTTAAGAAAGTGAAAATTACGTATCCTAAAAAATCTCCACGTCAATTATCTCAACTAGTACTTTTTCGTCTATAAAAGTAGCCTCAAGCAATAACAAAAATAAAAGAAAAATTGCGGCAACTATTTTCTCTTCCTCCCCCTCAAAAGATTTCTCTATTTAATTATTAATTACTTTGGGCAAGCTTACTCTAGGTCATCTCCCTGATGTGGTCGTGCACGCTAGCTAGGGATTCTATAGAGAAGGGATAGTACCTTTAAGGAACATCTAGCATTAGCAGATTGCACGAGATCGGTGGATGTGTCTTTAGGATAGTGATTCTCCACGCTTTTCCTGAGCCTTTTATTTTCCATTCAAATAAAGCTACAATCTTTGAATTCTAGTCTAATGAGAACATTATAAAAATACATTTTGGAAGTTCATGGGGGTTTAGTGTAATTCACCTAAAACTTCATAGAGGTTTTCTGCAAAATTTATTGGGGGTTTAGTATGATTTTGAAAGTTCATGAGGGTTTTGCTACAAAACCCTAAAATTTCACGGGGGGGCTTAGTGTAATTTACCCTTTAAAATATGTAGTGACAATTACACTACTACACTCCACTTGGCCTGTTTGTTTTACTAAAAAAAGAGGGAAATCAAAGAAATGTAAAACTATTAAAATGAAGAATTGGTTTGGGAGTGTTTGGTTGGCTAAAAAAAGAAGGAAATCAAAAAAATAGAGATGAAATGATGTTAGTTGTCACATTATTATTGGATGATGTGAGTGATTTTTTAAGAAAACTAGTTTTGATGTTGTTTGGTTGGCGAAAAAAATAAGGAAATGAATTATAAGAAATTTATTTCCTGTAGTTTGTTGTTTTCCTTTGTTTGGTTCATTTTTAAAAATAAGAAATGAAATGAGATGAGATGAGTTGTCATTGTATTATTGGGTGATGTGATCTAAGATTAAGAAAAGTGTTTTCATAACTTTTTGGGATGAAAACAAAGAAATAAAATGTTAATGAGATGAGGTGAATTGTTATAATATTTTATTGGATGATGTGAGTGATTTGAAATGATGAGAAGAGATGAGTTGAGTGATGTTTGGATGAAAATAATATTTTATTAGATGTGATGGATGAGTTGTTAGATGAAAATAATATTTTATTAGATGTGATGGATGAGTTGTTAGATGAAAATAATATTTTATTAGATGTGATGGATGAGTGGTTAGATGATGTGGATGAGTTGTTGGATGAAAATAATATTTTATTGGATGTTGTGGGTGAGTTTTAGGGATGGAAATGGAGGAAATAGTACTTTTTGAGATTTTCACATTTTCCATTTCCATTTCTTGGTTTTTAGGAAATAACCAAACAGGCCCTTAGGCTACTTCTATAATATATTAGAGAAAAGTGTAGGGGTACAATCTTTTTAATTTTTTTTCAAAGTTGATGGCTTATTAAAAGAGTCCGCACTTTTCTCTATTATAGCATGAGAATTATATAGATGGTATAGTGTAGTTATTATTATTCTTTTGAAAAGTATAGTATAGTTATTATAGCATGAGAATAGTATAGCAAAGTATAGTGTAGTTATTATTATTCTTTTAGAATTACATCACTGGCTATATAAGGATAACTGTTGATAGGGTTTTCTGCCCTATTTTCCTTCCAAAAAGGATTACTGTTGCTTGTTTAGAGTTACTCTTTTGAAATATAGAACTCCAACCATGATTTTATTATTAATTTTGCGGTCTACTCTTTCCATATTATATATCTTTGCTCTTGTCTCGGTTCCTCAAACGTATCCTTATCGGTCCACGTATCACCAAACACACATGAAAGAATTATTCATACCTAAATCAATTAACCATACATAGGGCATACATATATAATTATAAAGCTTGGGTTTCAAACTTTTTGATTCAGATTCAGCAAGATGCAAAGTGGCCCTTATCCAAGTCGAATCCAAATTTAGATCCAATTATTATGACAAACCAAAAATTTCAAGCCAGATTCCTATTGGCTACTCATCAAATCAGATTATTGAATTGTGTAAAGGGAATTTAAAGAAGTACGTGGTAAGTACTTTCAAGGAAATTTGAGCATGTTTTAGATGTAATTTTTGGATTAAAGATTCTAACCTCTATAGAATGGGAGGAATCTATACCATTCATGGGTGGATAGAGGGTTAATTTGAGAACTATGAACGTTCTATCAATAGTGTGAACATTCTGATAGGGCTCTTACTATAACTTTTTTAAATAAGATATCTTTATTTCTAAATGAAACAATTACAATTCTCATATATACAATTTTACTAATGGGAGATTTCACACGCACAAAGCACTCAAAAATACATAAAAAGCATGAGAGGCTATGAGCAACAGCTTGCATTTGAAAATAGTTAAAAAATAAAATCGGAAATACTGACATACTTTGTCATCTAATTGTACGATCATCTTCATTCTTGTACAACATCATTCTACATAGGAGTATGGCGACCAAATCAGAGCAGCACGAAATCCTAATTGATAATTCTATTAACTTTTTCTTCTCTCTCTTCTTCGAAACCTTCCTCTACTATACTTCACCTCCATCCTGTTCCTCATGCATCTATTTTCTTTAGTTATGAATTTCCCCAGTTACTCAAACGAAAGAAAAAGGAATAATTAAAAAAATAAAAATTAAAAAGTAGAAAATAAATAAAATCGAACCATTCATGCTACCGAGAGAGACATGTACCACTTGGTTACTCGCTAATATAGATATCAAATCTATAACCAAACATGAGTCTGCCAAGTTTGGATTTGGATTCACTGAGATCCAAGAATGGCCCTGATCAAATCTGAATCCAATTTTAGATCCCAAGTCTGACCAGATTTCATCAATCATAGAAGAGCTTTGCTACAGGGACCCAAAATATGGGACCAATAGAGGGGACAAGTGAGGTGTCTCCCTCCTATTGGATAATGAGTTGGCCATCATTAATGATGACCAACTCATTATCTAATAGGAAGGAAACACCTTACTTGTCCCCTCTATTGGTCCCATATTTTGGGTCTTCAGGAATTTTTCATCATAGAAAGTACTTCAAGACAGAAACAGACTTTTGGTCTCCACATCATATCCGGTTATTGAATTATGCAAGGGTATGTTTGTTCAAGAAAACATGTGCATGTTTTAGCCCCAGTCTTGATACAAAATTATATTTTCTGAGACTCTGGCAATTTTGTTACAGGACATCTTATCTCTCAGATAAACAATCACAAAATTTCAGATTCATTACAATTCACTAATGGGAGACTTCCCTTAGGTGAAGCACCCAAAGTTTATTTAAAGCCCGGGTGGTTTAAGCAACCCCTTGCATGCAACAATATTTTAAAAAATAAAAAAAAACTTTGGAAAATAAATAACCTTCTGAATATATCAGGCAAGTTGTTGTCGGTCATTTTCTGAACCATTAGTCCGAGGGATGCGCCACTTGCTTACACGCTCTCGTGCAACAGCTACCTGCAAGTAAATCAAATTTAACATAGGGGTGGTAAATGATCAAATCGAATCGAACACTAAAATATTCGTATATATATTTGTTTAAAATTATCGAATTCGAATGCGGGCTCTAATATTCATATATGGAGTTTTTCGAATTCGAACTCGAATACTTGGTATTTGATAAATTTTTATTAATATCCACGAATATTTATCGAATATTAAAGTATATTTATTCCACTAAAGAATTTGATTTTCAAATATTATTTAAATTCATAAAAAAAATTATTCCTTCATAATATATGATGTATATATATTTAAATTAAAATTTTCATTAGAAAACAAATTTAAGATTATGTAAGTCTTAAAATTAGTACATAAAACTTAAGTAAAAATGGTAACCCTGTTAAAAATATGACGTCATATGTGTAATAATATAAATAACAAGTGATCAAATTTTAAACGAATATTTGATGGACAAACAAATTGAATATATATCTGGTTAAATTCTATTCGTTAGTAAACTCGAATACTAAAAATTATTTGTTTATTGGTAAATAAACTACCGAATATGACCGAATAGTTACTCGAACAATTATCGAACTATTTATTAATTATTTGGTTCATTTCCACCCATAATTTAACAATTACATAGAAAATTACGGTCTGAAAAGTCATAAATGTATGCATAATTTGAAAGCCAAATTCTAAACTCAACTAAGAGCTCCAGATATAGATAATTTCAAATTCAGAGACAATTATAAGTAATTTGTTTTGAATCAGTTTTCATATTCTACAAACTATAACAAAACCTGTGAGCGAACGTGAACATGGGCCCCTACCCATGTGATTGGTTGCGTTTGTGTTGTGTCTCACGAACGCGGTTTTAGCCGCGTGAAGAGAGCAGATGAAGCGAACAAAGGCCCACCCGATTGACTAATTCATGCACCTATATATTCGGTTCTTAGGGTTTCGTGAAAGTGTGCCAGGGAGGTTTTGTTTTCTCTTGGGTTGCGGCTACAGAGAGCACCAGAAGCTTTGTGTGCGGCTGCAGTTCGTGCAAAGAAGGAGTTTGTTTGTTTTGTTTCTTGGTGTTTGAGCAGTCCTTCTCTAGGGTTTTGTGCATCTTTTGTAGAGAGAGTTTGTGTGAGGGATTTGAGATTGGAACTGCAGACTGGGAGAAAGATCAAGACGTTGCGATCCGACAACGGTGGTGAGTATACTTCTGACCCCTTTCAGCAGCTATGTCGAGACGAGGGAATAGAGAGACACTTCACGGTTAGTCATACACCGCAGCAAAATAGGGTGGCAGAGAGATTGAATCGGTCTTTACTGGAGAAGATCCGATGCTTATTGTCGCAGAGTGGTTTGGAGAAGATCTTTTGGGCTGAGGCACTTACATATGCGAGCCACCTCATTAATAGGCTGCCTTCATCTGCGATTGAGGGGAAACCCCTATGGAGATGTGGTCGGGAAAGCCAGCACATGATTATGACCAGCTCAAGGTATTTGGGTGCCCTGCATATTATCATGTTAAAACTGATAAATTGGAACCTCGAGCTAGGAAGGCCATATTTGTAGGATTCAAGCGCGGTGTCAAGGGATACAAGCTTTGGGATCCAGTTGATAAGAAGATTGTGCTGAGTAGGGACGTCACATTCGATGAGGCTTCTATCTTGAAGCTTCCCAGTTCTCATCAGGTGGAGAGCGACCCGACGGAGGAGATATCGCAGGTGGTGGAGATCGATGCAGCTCCACATTGTCCAGATGGTACAGTATCCATGCAGGTGCCGACTGAGGTGACGCCAGGCGAGCACGACGGTGACACGGAGGATACGAGTACAAATATGCAGGATCAGGAACCGACGACTCAGGTTTAGGATTCTATTACGGTTCGGAGACAGAGGAGAAACATACAGATGCCAGCACGGTATGCCGATACAGTTGCGTATGCACTTCCGGTGGAGAGTATCGATGAGATGGTGCCTACTACATTCAGAGAGGCCGAGCAGAGTTCGGAGGCTGATTCGTGGCAGGTGGCTATGCAGGAGGAGATGGAATCTCTTCATAAGAACGATACATGAGAGCTGGTTGAGCTTCCAAAGGGGCGGAAGGCAATTGGTTGCAAGTGGGTATACACAAAGAAGGAGGGCATTGAGGGCACTCCATTGAGGTTCAAAGCTACGTTGGTTGCGAAGGGCTATGCACAGGAGGAAGGTATTGACTATAATAAGGTTTTCTCTCCGGTGGTGAAGCACTCTTCGATTCGGATTTTGCTAGCTTTGGTGGTACAGTATGGTTTGGAGTTAGATCAGTTGGATGTGAAGACAGCATTTCTTCATGGTGATCTTGATGAAGAAATATATATGACTCAGCCATTGGGATTCCGAGCTGCAGGGAAAGATAAGTTGGTTTGCAGATTAAAGAAATCGCTATACGGTTTGAAACAGTCTCCTCGACAGTGGTATAGGCGATTTGATGGTTTTATGCTTGGTCATTCGTACACTCGGAGCCAGTTTGATCCTTGCGTATATTTTTGCAAGTTGAAAGGAGGTGCGTATATTTATTTGTTACTTTATGTCGATAACATGTTGGTTGCTTCTAGTTCCAGGTCAGCTATAGATGATTTGAAAGTTCAGCTTTCGAATGAGTTTGAGATGAAGGACTTGGGTGAGGCGAAGCGCATTCTAGGGATGGAGATCGGCAGAGACAAGAAGAAGGGCAGAATTTGTTTGACACAGGTGGCTTATTTGAAGAAGGTTCTACAGCGATTCCATGTTAGCATGGATACGAAGCCAGTTAGTGTACCTTTGGGAGCCCATTTGAAGATTTCAGCTGGTCTTTCACCAAAGTCAGTTGAAGATCGTGAGTTGATGTCGAAGACTCCATATGCGAGCGCAGTTGGGAGCTTGATGTACGCAATGGTATGTACGAGACCAGATTTGTCACAGGCGGTAAGCATGGTATCGAGATACATGCACGATCCAGGAGTGGGTCATTGGGACGCCGTGAAATGGATTTTGAGGTACATTCGAGGTACGCTCAATGTTGGTTTGGTTTATGAGCGGGACACTACAGGTGGGCAACTATGCATTGGTTATGTTGATTCGGATTATGCCGGGGATTTGGATAAGCGCCGGTCTACGACGGGGTATGTGTTCACTTTGACCCGTGCGCCGGTGTGTTGGAGAAGCACCTTACAGTTGACGGTGGCTTTGTCTACGACGGAGGCAGAGTATATGACAGTTACGGAGGTTGTAAAGGAGGCTATTTGGCTTCGAGGACTTTTGGAGGAACTTGGTATATCGCAGAGGTCCGTCACTATTCATTATGATAGCATGAGTGCTATCTATTTGGCGAAGAATCAGGTTTTTCATGCGCGAACGAAGCACATTGATGTTCGTTATCACTTCGTTCGGGATGTTCTTGAAGATGGCGATGTGGAGATTGTGAAAGTCCACACGAAGGATAATCCGGCGGATATGCTCACTAAGGTAGTTCCGAGCAACAAGTTTGATTATTGTCGAAGCTTGTTGCACATTCGTGATTGTTGAGGTCATTGGCGGCTATTTGGGTGAACTACGTTCGGCTTGATTCCTTGGGCAAGAGGATACGTAGGCAGTCTTTCAGATGCAGCCGGTTTGGATTAGCTGATTTTGATGGGGGGTGAGATTGATTGGACTCTCGTTTGGGTTCTCGACTTGTTGTGGATTGAGTTTGTACTGGTCATAACAAGTGGGACATTTGGATGCTTTGGTGTCGGCTCAGTTTTGGGAAAACTTCACCGAGGTGGAGAATTGTGAGCGAACGTGAACATGGGCCCCTACCCACGTGATTGGTTGCGTTTGTGTTGTGTCTCACGAACGCGGTTTTAGCCGCGTGAAGAGAGCAGATGAAGCGAACAAAGGCCCACCCGATTGACTAATTCATGCACCTATATATTCGGTTCTTAGGGTTTCGTGAAAGTGTGCCAGGGAGGTTTTGTTTTCTCTTGGGTTGCGGCTACAGAGAGCACCAGAAGCTTTGTGTGCGGCTGCAGTTCGTGCAAAGAAGGAGTTTGTTTGTTTTGTTTCTTGGTGTTTGAGCAGTCCTTCTCTAGGGTTTTGTGCATCTTTTGTAGAGAGAGTTTGTGTGAGGGATTTGAGATTTTGTGTGAGGGTTTTATTTGTGAGATTCTTGTGTAAACCCTATTTGTATTCTCTCCCTCTATTAGTAGATCTCCCCCCTCCTTGCCCCGTGGACGTAGGCAATTTGCCGAACCACGTAAAATTGGTTGTACTGCTATTTGGGTGATTTGTAATAGCTTTTTAGGTTCCCTTGACGCGCAGTCCTAGAGCTGACGAGAAGAAGAGCTAATATCCTACTTTGATAGGATATAAGCTTCAGATTCTTGTTCCCTTTGAGAAACAAGAATTCTTATTGCGACCTAACTCTTGTTGTGCTGCCGAAGTGCTGCCGAAATTTCCGCTGCGCGCAACAAGTGGTATCAGAGCATACCGTTTGTACAACAAAACCTTCAACCCAAAATTTTCGGGTCGCCCTGATAATTTGATACTTCCACTCAACATTGTTAAGGACAATCGTATCCATTGAGTTAACTATTACCATACCTTCTTAATTGCTTCTAATTAAGTTCTCTATGGCCTGTCGCTGGTCTTCCTCGTCTCCGTTAACTTTAATCTTACATTTAGTGACTCAATTGTACATGACCAAGCCATTTCAACCGGTTCATCCATTTTATAGCCATAAGTTTGTCATAATATTATCATCTCTGCTACACCAATCAGCTGTGAATTCCACACTATTTTTATTGTTATTTAGGGTAACCTATGCTTATTGGCAGAATTTTTTTTTATTCTAACTACTTCTACCTAAGTCTTAGCGATTTAACTTGCATAGAGAAGTTTATCAGTATATGTATACACAAAGAAACCCATATCTAATTCCTTTGTAGACAGGACATGGATAAAGAAAACAACAAGACCATAAAAAATAAGGAATAAGCAGTAAATAAGTTTTAAGTATTTGGTTGGAGAAAGGTTGAAAACACAAAGGTGAATCTGGATCAAGTTTTGGATGGATCAGAAGGTTGAACAACGTAAAGGCACCAACAGGAAGAAGACATTAGTGTTCCGCTTCGTGTGCATCTGGATCAAACGTTTAACATGTAAAGTGTACATAGAATTATGCAATTTCTAATTAATTAACTTCACATGTATGTCCAGAATACCCCATAGCCACTAGTCGAGCTTTAAGCTGAACGAACGAGCAACCAGTATTCAGTTTAGTTCAACAGCCAACCAATTTAATTATTTTGGTGAAATTGAATTACGGTTTTCCTTTACATAATCATGTCTACTTGTATTCATATCCGTGATTAGTAAACAGATGTGAATATATAAATACCATATCTGACCCATATTTGACCTGTTTAATATTATTAATTTATATATTTATTCACTTACTATTTTGTAATATTGGAAGATGAAAGGCTGATAGGTCCATGGGGGTTAACTACTTCACCCTCTATGCTAGTAGTTAATCATATGTTTTTTTTCCCAGATGATTCATCTTCAGCGTAGTAATAGTTTTAATGTTGGGTTATTTTGATGTCATATACAAATAATCATTTACACAGCTCACCTCCTATATGGAGAGATAGAACCTGATATACAAAGTTAACTTCATCTGCGATCTCAATTAGAATCGAACTAAAAGAGTCTTTTTAAATATTTACCTGCTTAGTCCAATCTGTCTTTATGGTGATACAGACAAGTACTAGAGTTTGAATAGCTGTGCCAAGCAACATCCCAATCCAAATTCCCTGCAAAATGGACACAAACTTTTTACACACTTATCCAATAGGACGAAACATTTCAGTAGTGATAGAGCTCTAAAGAAATGAGCGATACCTTAACATGCAAATCAAGAACATAGCCCAACACAATTCCAACAGGAATTCCTATGATGTAGTAGCACGTTATGTTTACATAAGCTACTATCCCCTGCCAACCCGATCCAATTGCAACACCTGTAAATAACAATAATGGTTAAAAGACAAGTTATATACGAGAACTTCTAAAGTTAGTCCTTATTGTGATTTATGTACCTGAAAGAACTGGTTGAACGCTGTTAAGAAGTATGGAGAAAGCCAACAAAGGAGATAGATCGGCGACTGCTTTGACCACTTTCAAGCTATCCGTGAATATATAGGCAACTCTCCCCCGGAACAGAAGGAAAAGCACGAAAAGAACAGTTCCAATAATTAAGGATTGGAGAACCACATTAACAATTGCAAATTTTGCACGTTTTGCATTTCCTGCCCCAAGTTCATTTGCCACTCTCACACTGCAAAATTCGAAAAGCAATATATCAATCCAAGAGATATAAACGAATTGTTCGAGTAAAGGAAGAAAAATATGTAGTAACAATGTTCAGGTTTTTATTACACTTGTAAATGATCCTGTTACGGTTTGGTTTTTTTTCTATTCAATTTGAGGGACATAAAGAAAACTTAGAAGTATATACAGAATCATAACAATGAAAAGGATAAAAGGCAAAAGAAAACATGTTAAATAAGCTTTGTTTCAAAGAGTACCCTGCGGCAGCCATGAAGCCAAAGGAAATCATCATCTCCCATCCATTAATGTTGAGGCTGTCAAGCAAAAGAGAAAATGTCAATGGAAAGCAAAAGAGAAAATGTCAATGGAAAAGAAAAGTGTTGTGCGCAGCGGAAATTTCGGCAGCACTTCGGCAGCACAACAAGAGAGATTAGAT
>BQKN01040672.1:0-12852 GCA_022839385.1 Asparagus kiusianus | reverse complement strand
AGGGAAACCCTAGGGCAATTGGTGCGCTCCAGCTGGATTCCACCCACACAGGCGAGATCCAAGGTGACAGGCGAGATTCTCCCCTTTCACGCGAGTTCCCTCTTTCAGGTGAGTTTCATCGCCTCTCCAAAGCTCACAGGCGACACCCCCTCGCCTCAGCAACAGGCGGGTTCTGATTCCATCTCCAGGCGACGCCCCAGACAGGCGAGTTCGAGCTTCGCCATCATCAGTCCTCGTTGCCCTTCGTCGTCGTTGTTTGTGGAAAAATTCGAAGTAAAAGAAATGAAAGAAAAATTGATTTGTATTCTCTCAAAATCGATTACAATTTGGATTCCGATTACAAAAGAGAGGAGAATGAATTTGATTCTCCCCTTTGTTTAAAACTGGGTTCTTCACGGTGGCGATGGAGTGCCTCCCTCGAATGCTCGCGTTGAGTTTGCTCTCCGTTGGCAATCCGCACGTCTTGATTCACTGGAACGATATTACCTCCTCACGATTTGACGTTGTGGAGAACTTGCGTGGCATGTTTTAGAACTCTGGACGAGTTGATAACTCTGAATGAGTTTAAACTCTTGAAAAAGAGTTGATTTGAACTGAAAGTTCGATTGATAAGCCAAGGATGAAGAAGCTCTTGTTGCAGATCTTCCAAGCTCCAGAAAATGCTCCAAGGATCTCTTCTGCTGCCAAGTCCCAGATCCGAAAAATGCCAGCCTGAACTTAATTGAGTTTACCCATATTTATAGGAAATTAAGGGGTATAACCGCCCCCTTAATTCTCTCCATAATGGGGTTGAGAGGGGTGTAACCACCCCACTTAATCTGCTCCCAAGTAGGGCGGAAATCCCTCAGATCATGGAGGGAAAACGGTTCCTGCAACCGTTCAGCTCGTGCTTTAACGAGTCAAACGCCCACGTTAGCATTCAAGAACTTAACTCCGCATTTTAGACTGGAGACGCGGAGTTGGGTACCCGCTAGGCGTTAAAAAACGTGGGTCCGACCCTAGCGTTTTATGTTGTAACGCGGGTCCAACTCCAGCGTTTTGATGTTGTAACGTGGGTTCGACCCCAGCGTATTGATGTTGTAATGTGGGTTCGACCCTCGCGTTTTGATGTTGTAACGCGGGTCCAACTCCAGCGTTTTACTGTTGACCTACGGGGAGGACCTCCGTGTTTTGGTGTTGATACACGGGGAGGACCTCCGCGTTTTGGTCTTAGAGCGCGGTGATGAGTTCCGCATCTTGCTTTGAAGAGATTATCAACAAGTAATCTCTATTGTCATAGCATTGCAAAGATCATTATCTTGTAATCTTCTTCTTGGCTCCTTGAGAATATGAGAGTCGTCAGATTGTAACTCCCGATGTTGATTGTGAATGCTGTTGAACTAGAGCTCTCATCGGTTGTCGTGAAGGTCGTCAGATTGTAACCTTCAGCGATCTACATGAAAGTCTTCAAATTGTAGCCTTCTGGAAGTCGTCAGATTGTAACTTCCATCATCGGTGTTTGATGGGGGATAAGCTATCTATTATGATTTTTAGACAGCCTACAGAACCCCCTCCAAAGTTTTCAAAAATTCACGGTTGACTGAGACGAATTTTTGGAATACTTTGGATCTCAACTCTGATCCTGGAGCTGTTGATTCCTTATCGTAAAGGAGTTGTTCTCTGCACTCGCTTCGAAGGCATCTTGGTTGAAGGGATTTGTCATGTAGGACCTGTGTGAAGGTATGCGCCATAATCCTGCTTCTTGAATGCGGGGGTGGGCCCTGCATTTTAAACTTGAGACGCGGGTCTCACCCTTGCATGTTGAATTTGGAACGCGGGTGTGACCTCGGCGTTCGGTTTTTGCATCACGGGTCTAACCTCAGCATTTGGGTTTTGCATCGCGGGTCTGACCTCAGCGTTTTGACTCAAGACATGGAAGTGGCTTCCGTGCATTTTTGACTAAGTCTTTGAGACTTGTCTTTAGCTCATCTGTTTTAAGTCTCAGCTCACATCCATTAAGCTAATAGACCTACGAACATGTATAGGATTTTTAGCAAACCCTCAGCCATCAACGGATTTAATAAGCCTTTACCGACTACCGTTTGAGTCGGGCTAGCATGTGGATTATCTAAGTCCGCTCCACATGTAACGTTGTGCTAAGAGAATAAACTCTCTTAGACTTGATGCTATGATTTTGAATACATAGACTTTGTCATTTTTACGGAAAAAGACTAACCGGCGGCGCGTATTAGGCGTAGACTTATCCCTACTTAGGATTTAGGATAAAGTTCCCCATGCGTGTGAGGCATGGATTTTGATGTCTTTTTCACGACAAAAGACTAACCGGCAACGCGCGTTAGGCGTAGACTTATCTCTAATTAGGGATCAAGATAAAGTCCCCCATGCGTGTAAGGCATGGATTCTGGTGTTATTAATAACAACCTGCTACGATGTTGAATACGTAGACTTCACCATTATTACGGGAATAGGCTACCTGGCAGCATGTGTTAGATGCAGACTTATCTCTAATTAGGGATCGAGATAAATTCCCCCATGCGTGTGAGGTGTGGATTTCGGTGTTATTAATAACAACCTACCATGATGTTGAATACGTGGGTTTTTGTCCTTTTTACGATCAAAGACTCACCGGCAAAGCGTATTAGGCATTGACTTATCCCTTCTTAGGATTCGGGATAAAGTTCCTCATACATACAAGGTATGGATTCAGAGATTATTAATTTAATGATAATCACTGGCTACGATATTGAATACGTAGACTTTGTCACTGTTTCTTCTTGTGTTATTCGAAACACTGAAAGAAAATTAGAAGTGCCAGAGGTGTAGTATTAACTTGGCGTGAATTTTCACTTAGAGTGAAATTCAAAAATTTTCTTTATTATCACTAGGATAATTCTAGAAAATCTTTAATCCACTGGGGATTTTATAATGATAACTTGCTATTCTTGTTAAAAAAGAATTAATAAGTTTATTGGGGGTTTGACTGTTAGAGGTGTGATGTTAACCTAACAGTATTTTATGGACTTATCGCTCTAATGAAGAGAGTCGATAAGTTAATTTGGTCGTCAGAGGTGTGATATTAACTTGACGGGAATTTGTTACGATCGGAGCAACTTTATGGACTTATCATTCTATTGAAGAAGATTGATAAGTAGATTTTGTCAGAGGTTTGGTGTTAACGTGACAAGAGAATGTTGCGATCAGAGCAACTTTGTGGACTTATCATCCTATTGATGAGGATTGATAAGTGGATTTGTCAAAGGTATGATGTTAACGTGACGGGAGAATGTGTTGCGATTGGAGCAACTTTGTGGACTTATCATCCTATTGATGAGGATTGATAAGTGGATTGTCAGAGGTATGATGTTAACGTAACAAGAGAATGTTACGATCGGAGCAACTTTGTGGACTTATCATCCTATTGACGAGGATTGATAAGTGGATTGTCAGAGGTATGATGTTAACGTGACAAGAAAATATTGTAATCGGAGCAACTTTGTGGACTTATCACCCTATTGACGAGGATTGATAAGTAGATTTGTCAGAGGTTTGATGCTAACATGACAAGAGAATGTGTTGCGATTAGAGCAACTTTGTGGACTTATCATCCTATTGACGAGGATTGATAAGTAAATTATCAGAGGTATGATATTAACGTGACAAGAGAATGTTACGATCGGAGCAACTTTGTGGACTTATCATCCTATTGATGAGGATTGATAAGTGGATTTGTCAGAGGTATGATGTTAACGTGACAAGAAGATGTTGTGATCAGGGCAACTTTGAGGACCTATCGCTCTATTGAGGAGAGTCGATAAGTTGGAAATGTTACGATCGGAGCAACTTTGAGGACCTATCGCTCTATTGATGAGAGTCGATAAGTTAGAGGTGTTGTGATCGGAGCAACGTTGAGGACCTATCGCTCTATTGAGGAGAGTCGATAAGTGGATTGGTTGTCAGAGGTGTGGTATTAACATGACAAGAGAATATGTTGTGATTGGAGCAACTTTGTGGACTTATCATCCTATTGACGTGGATTGATAAGTGAATTTGTCAGAGGTTTAGTGTTAACGTGACAGGATTTGTGTACTTGTGACTTGCACAAGGTTTTGGGAATTAACGTCTCGCTGGGGAGACTTGCTAGGTGAGTTTATCATCGGAAGCGATGAGTTTTGATGTTTGTGATAAGATTTTGAAGACTTAGTGTCTTGCTGGGGAAGATTGCGATTTGAGCAATTTTGATGAATTGTCATCCTATTGTCAAGGATTGATAAGTTGATTGTCAGAGGTATATTGTTAACGTGACAAATTGAGAGTGATGCGAGTTGCATGCATACTCTGTGGGGGTGATGATCGTCAGAAGTGTAATGTTAACTTGATGATGTGAAAGATTCGTTACTCTTAATCCAGTGGATTCTAAGTAACCAACCCCCAGTCTTGATTAAGACTTAGCAGGGGAATAAAAAGAGGTAGACAAGGCACCTCACCTAGTGGGGCACTATCCATGAAGTCAAAATAGAGGCACATCACCTGGTAGGCCATTATCTGATGAGTTTGACTATCAGAGATAACTGTTAACGTGATAGTTTTGTGGACCCGCCATCCTACTTGAAGAGGATTGGCAAGTTGATGGACTATCAGAGATAAATGTTAACGTAAAAGTTTTGGCCAACTCGCCATCCTACTTAAAGAGGATTGGTGAGGGAATTTGGAGAAAATGGACTATCAGAAGTGATCATTAACGTGATAGTTTTATGGACCTGCCATCCTATTGAAGCGGATTGGCAAGCTGATGGACTATCAGAGGTAATCATTAACGTGATAGTTTTGATAGACCCACCATCCTTCTTGAAGAGGATTGGTGGGGGAATTTGAAGGAAATGGACTATCAGAGGTGATCATTAACGTGATAGTTTTAGTAGAACTGCCATCCTATTGAAGCGGATTGACAAGTTGATGGACTATCAGAGGTAAATGTTAATGTGATAGTTTTGTGGACCTGCCATCCTATTGAAGCGGATTGACAAGTTGATGGACATGATAGTTTTGGTAGATTTTGTGGTTAACAGAGGTATTCTATTAAACATAACAACTCAGAAAATTTATTACTCATAATCCAATGAACTACCAATAAACCAACCCCCAGTCTTGAACAAATGCAAGGGGGAAAAAAGAAGACATGACACATCGCCTAGTGAGTTATTATCTAACGAGTTTGACTATCAAAGGTAAAAGTTAACGGGATAGTTATTGGACCCGCCATCCTACTAAAGAGGATTGGCTTCAGCGGGCATAGTATCTTCCGGTTCTGACTGGGAAGAGTGAGCTTGGTTCGATTGCTCAGGAGAAGATTGGGCTTGGTCCGATTGCTCGGGCTAATCCTGCCTACTTTATTCTTCAGCTTTGATCCTGGCAATAATCTTTTGAGCCTGTTCGCCTTGAGAGATCAGTTGTCTCCAGGAACGACATTCTGCAACCCCTATTCGAGCTAAGATGTTGGTCTGCAGGTTGTGTCGACAGGTCTCTACTAAGGTAGCCTGTGTCAGACCTGACAAACACCGGAGAGCCATGGTTCGGAACCTCTTGACGAAGGCTTTGACTGACTCCCTCTTCTTCTGCTTAGTGGCAAGAAGGGTATGGATGAAGACTTCTGTATCATCTTCAAAGAATCTTGATAGGAAGAGTCTCTCTAGATCTGCCCACTTTTGGATACACCCCGTAGGTAGTTTTCTAAACCATTCAAAGGCAACTCCTTTGAGGGTGCCAATGAATAATCGAGCCAGTATGGCATCGTTTGATATCACATTCCTCGTCTGTGACTTGAAATGAAAGATATGTTAGTTCGGTGATCCCGTGCCCTTAAACGTTTGTAGTGTCAGGACTTCGAACTTTGGAGGATAAGGGGCTGTATCCCATTCAGCAAGATAAGGCCTGGTAACTCCCTCATCTTGGAGCTCGCTTCTGTTAGCAATAACATTTAGGCGGGCTTCCAATTCCTCGATTTTAACCAATTGAGGATTTTGCTCATTCTTAGCTTCTCTTCCTTTATTAGAGGAAGATTCGAGGTTGTGGGCTTCTTGGTCAGAAGCCGTGTCATCAACCGTTTTTTTCTTCCCTTTGCTTGTGTGAGGTCGGGACGAAGACGTTCTTTCCCTTCGGGAAGATTCTTGCCTGAGTGGCGAATCTGTCTTCTGAGATTTAGCCTTGTCTGCGACGAGTTGAGTCAACAGGGCCAGGGGTTCATTGATGGCCTCCTACTGAGATTTGAGCATGGTCTCTTGCTCATCAAGTCTCTTCGCGAGATCTTCATGGTTTCCCGTTATATAAGCGGAGCTCTCATGTTCAACAAAAGAGCTTGATGATTGGGACTCCGCAATGGCTGAGTGTTCATCATCAGAATTGGTTCCTCTGGCTAGCCTCCGATAGTTGACAGGGGGAATGGCTTCTGTTTGCGTCCGAGTGCGTTGGTAGACTCCTTAAAACTCATTAGCGATTTTTCTGACGGTCGGTGAACGACTTGTCTCAGAATCATCGGAACTAGGACCCGAGGTTTTCCCTCTGCCGATCACATTGATAGTGACCCCGGGATATTCGGTCTCTGGAGACTTCTTTCTGTGAGAACGTCGTCGTTGGTCGAGCAAAGCAACGTTCATAAATTGGTCGAACACCAATGGTTTGGCCGCATATGAGCAGCATTGACATCCTGAGAGGACCGTAGGAATCGGTCGTTCATATTAGAATGAACGAATAACTTGTTACATCGGTCTTTCTCTCGATATGAACTCTCTCAAATCTGTTGTAAAGATTCAAGGAGAATTACTCACTGGTTGTGAGGTTTGAATTGGAACCCCCAGTCCATGATTAGATAGGACTGGCTCTTGGTGAACATGGATCTGGTTAAGATGCATTGAATCTAAGAACTTCTTATATCTGCCCCTCAATCTAGTCACGCTACGTAGAGTATTCGGGGTCGCGAGGGTATACACGGTATACACCAACTTTTGTATTGGATTTGGAACTTAGGACGTGAGGGTCGCGTTTGGCACCTGAGACGTGAAGGTCGCGTTTGACACCTGAGACGCGAAGGTCGTGTTTGGCACTTGAAACTCGAAGGTCGCTTTTTGGTTTGGCGACATAAGGGTCGCGTTTGGCACTTGAAACACGAAAGTCGTGTTATGGCTTGGCGACATGAGGGTCGCGTTCTTCATTGTCGACACGAAGGTCGTGTTTTGACTTGGAAACGTGAAGTTGAAGTTCGCGTTCAACGAAGGCTTGAGGTTCGTGTTTTGGCTGTAAAACACTCCATTGAGGGCTACGTTCAGTCTGGTTCTCGCGAAGCTCCTGTTCGGGCTCATAGACGCGGAGCTCAGGGTCGCGTTTAGGCTCAAGAACGCGAAGCTCGCGTTGGTTGGAGGATCAATTTTCTTGAAGTTGTGCCCATCGCTGAGACCTTCTTTTTTGACGAGCAGCGTTCTTCTTAGCCTGTTTTAAGGCTTTTGCAATGATGTCATCGGCGTTGACAGAGTTGGTCTCCGTGATGGGCTTTTTGTGACCCGATACTCGTCGCTTTGGCGCGAGTTTGGCTAAAGCTGAGCCCACTCCATTGGAGGAGGGGCTGTCCAAGCAATCATGGCTAAAGGAGAGGGCTTCTTTCGGCATAGGAGCGACAATTAGAGCGTTAGTCTCCTTGAAGACTTTACGGATCTTGCGCATAGCCTTGGGGCTAAGGGATCCGAAGGAGATGGCCTCCTCAAACTTAGCTTGATCAAACTCTACCACGAGAGTTTCGATGATTATTCCAGTGAGATGAACATCAGATTACACCACCACTTCTTCATCAGAGAAGCTTGTCCCCAGCAGAGTCGTCATCTTTTGTTTGTGGGAAAATTTGGTAGTAAAAGACGATGAAAGAAAATGACTTGTATTCTCTTAAAATCAATTACAATTTGGATTCCGATTACAAAAGAGAGGAGAATGAATTTCATTCTCCCCTTTGTTTAAAACTGGGTTCTTCACGGTGGCGATGGAGTGCCTCCCTCGAATGCTCGTGTCGAGTTTGCTCTCCGTTGACGATCCGCACGTCTTGATTCACTGGAACGATATCACCTCCTCACGATTTGACGTTGTGGGGAACTTGCGTAGCAAGTTTTAGAACTCTGGATGAGTTGATAACTCTGAATGAGTTTAAACTCTTGAAAAAGAGTTAATTTGAACTAAAAGTTCGATTGATAAGCCAAGGATGAAGAAGCTCTTGTTGCAGATCTCCCAAGCTCCAGAAAATGCTTCAAGGATCTCTTCTGCTGCCAAGTCCCAGATCCGAAAAATGGCAGCCTGAACTCAATTGAGTTTACCCATATTTATAGGGAATTAAGGGGTATAACCGCCCCCTTAATTCTCTCCATAATGGGGTTGAGAGGGGTGTAACCACCCCCCTTAATCTGCTCCCAAGTGGGGCGGAAATCCCTCAGATCATAGAGGGAAAACGGTTCCTGCAACCGTTCAGCTCGTGCTTGAACGAGTCAAACGCCCACGTTGGCGTTCAGGAACTTAACTCCGCATTTTAGACTGGAGACGCGGAGTTGGGTACCCGCTGGGCGTTAAAAAACGAGGGTCCGACCCCAGCGTTTTAATGTTGTAACGCGGGTCCGACTCCAGCGTTTTGATGTTGTAACGTGGGTTCGACCCCAGCATTTTGATGTTGTAACGTGGGTTCGACCCTCGCATTTTGATGTTGTAACGCGAGTCCGACTCTAGCGTTTTACTGTTGACATACGGGGAGGACCTCCGCATTTTGGTGTTGATACACGGGGAGGACCTCCACGTTTTGGTCTTAGAGCACGGTGATGAGTTTCGCATCTTGCTTTGAAGAGATTATCAACAAGTAATCTCTTTTGTCATAGCGTTGCAAAGATCATTATCTTGTAATCTTCGTCTTGGCTCCTTGAGAATATGAGAGTCGTCAGATTGTAACTCCCGATGTTGATTGTGAATGCTGTTGAACTAGAGTTCTCATCGGTTGTCGTGAAGGTCGTCAGATTGTAACCTTTAGCGATCTATGTGAAAGTCTTCAAGTTGTAGCCTTCTGGAAGTCGTCAGATTGTAACTTCCATCATCGGTGTTTGATAGGGGATAAGCTATCTATTGTGATTTTTAAACAGCCTACATATGTATGTATGTATATACACCAAAGTTTCTATCCATTGATGAAAAGTCTCTTCATATGATGCACGGATCTCTAAGTATCATCAATAGATAGAAACTTTAGTGGATGGTCCACTTAAGTTGACATAAGTTTCTCTCTCTCTCTCTCTATGTGTGTGTGTGTGTGTGTGTGTGTGTGTATCCCTCTTTATCTATTGGTGATTTTTGTTCTTCTTTATCGGGCTTTCTAAGTAACCATTTAATGAGTTTTGGACCAATGAATCCTAACTCAATTGGGCTTAGGTTAGGATTAATTACTCGATCAACTTAGGCTTTATAAGATAGAACCACCTTGAGTTTTAAGAGAGTTTTTATTGGTGCCCATTTTTCACACTCTTCTTTTGCAAAATTAGTTTTCTTTAATATATATGTGTGTATATGTATATCTACCTTTAAAAAAATTTAGGTCAAGACATCTTAAAAAAAATATTTTCTACTCTAAGTTAAGCATGTACAAATTTTATTCCTTTAATTAAAAGTCTAAGTCAAGACTTTAGTAAGATATACAATTTCGAAAATTATTTCTTACGAAATTTATTTAGAGTTATTATAAAAGGCGAACTTGAGTATAAAACTAACTAAGGATTAGAAAATTTAACATTTATCAAATAGATCAATTATTTATTAACTTTATTAATTTGACAAGTAATAATATTTTTATGTTTTGCTAAAGGAAGAAGGAAAAAATTAACATAGAAAAAAGGAATAAAAAATTAAAATAAAAAGACAAAAAATGACTAGTCTCAACCCCGACACTTAAATTTTGCATTGTCCTCAATGCAAATTCTTTAATGCACAAAGTAAAGTAGTTGAGAGACGTAGCACTTATATTTGTTCAATTGACCTAGAAAAATGATAAAAAATTACAATTACCTTTGGTATGAGGAGGATGTAGTCAAAATTCTCTTTTTTTCATATCTTCTTTTCTCTTTTTATTTTTATTTTTTTAAAAGAACAAGAAACTCTTAAATGAGAGAAGTATAAATTCTTTTTATTATTTGTATTATTATGAGACAAAAAGTGAGGATGTAGAATAACAGATTGAATATGAAAGCTTGTATTCTATATCAAATGCTACCTTATGGCTAAAAATTCTACCTCAGATTTTAAAGAAGTCTAAGATAATGAACTCAAAAAGGTGCTTAAATTGTGTGTATTTTGAAGGTTCCAATAAATTCTGCAGTAATTGAAGGTAAGTATCAATGGTGTTATGCATTTTGAAAGCCTTAGATTTGAACTTAGATTCTTTATTGATGAAAGTTTGTATGATCACAACTAGTTCTTTAAAAATTTCCTCAAACCCAGGATTCATGGTTGAGGTATGAAAATTTGGTTGTTGTTTATTTTCTAGGATCCTAAGTTCATCCTCAAACAGTTCTTTAAAATTAAGATTAGGTAAACATGTATCTAACACAGCTCCTTTATTCTGAAAGACCTGATCTAACACATGCAGAATCTTTAGCTCCTCACCAAAGATTTCCTCAAAGCACTGGTCTAACTCATTCTCTTCTTCTAACTCTTCAATTGAACTTTCTTGAATATAATTTATTTCTAGAGGTTGATTATTTGGTTGGTTCTCTGGATTGAAAAAGTTGATATCAGCAGTCAAATTTTCATAGGATAGCTTCATTTGACCAGTTCTATAGTTGATGGGAATATTAGAAGTGGCTAAGAATCATCTTCCTTAGATGATATGTATTTGTCCTTTGGGATTAGAAACGTACTGTGTTTTCAAGACTATAAAATTCACTGGTAAAAAAAATCCTCAACCTTAATCAAAACATCCTTTGTCTCGCCCATAGGGATTTTAACAGATCTATCAGCTAACTGCAAAGTGTATCTGGTTGGCATGAGTTCTCCTACACCTAGTTGCTAGTAGACTAGATAAGGAAGCAAATTGACACTAGCCCCTAAGTCTAAAAGTTCCTTATCAATAAAACTATTTCTAATGATACATGAGATGGTAGGACAAGATGGATCCTTATGTAAAGGTATGGGCTTTGGGATTACATCACTGATATTGGCAGTTAGGAAGACTTTTGACGGGGCATAGATGATATCCAAAAGTTGCAAGTGCACAACCAATCAAGTCGTAGTATAAAAAGTTATCAATCCCACGAGAAAGGTATTTGTAGGAGATAATTAGAATCGGTTCGTATGTTGTGTGTGTGACAATTAGGAAAGATGATTGCGTGTGATTGTGGGGAGCTATGAAGAGTGGTTATGAAAATATGCAAATGACAATAAAATAAGATTGAAAGAAGAGAAAAGAATTAAAGAAAAATAAGAGGCAAGAATAAAAATGAAATTCAAGAAAATAAGATGGATGATTCAATTAAAGATATAAGGAATCTAGAATTAAATTCACTAGCTAATTTCATTTATAAATTATGAATCATTCTATTTGTATCCTATATTACTTAAGATTTATTTAGCATAGACTATCAAACCATTTAAGAAAAGTATAACCTATCAAATTATCATCTAAGTAAAATTACTATTCATAAAAAGAACAACAACTAAATAGTAATTCTAGAATTCATAAGCATAACCTATCAAACTACTCAAGATACGCATAGATCATCAAATTCTTCTACCAATTATTTCTCTAGTTTATTATTCTACTCATGATCATTTTAAGTGCAAGAGAATAATTCACAATTATAAAAGAATTTAGACTAGTTTCATACAATTCTAGGATTCCTATAAGAATTAGTTTCACATCTTAAGAAATAATAACAAGAAATAAAATAAAAAGAAAGAATTAAAATCAAAACTAATTACAAAGAAGAGAAATGAGAATAAAGAAATTTACACTATGAACATAGCAATAAATCTAACTAAATTGTAAAAGAAAGGAACATAAATAAATATCTAGATTATGCGAGAAAATAAATCTACTCTATAAATTAAAAATGCAAAATAAAGACAAGAATGTAAATCTACTCTACAAGACATTAATGTAAATCTAAGCTACTAAGCAAGAAGAAAAGAAATTACTACAAAGAAATAGAAAATAAAAGAGAAAATTAACAATATAAGAGGGTTAACCTCATAAAAGCAAACCTTCAAATTGATATTGATTTTCATCTTCATCTTCATCATCCAATAAAAAGAAGAAAATTATAAAGAGGTGAAAAAAATTCTTTTATTAATTGTAACAAAAGTTATAAATTTGGAAGGTCTTCTCAATTAAGTGTAACCCTCCTCTTCAAATAGAGTTAAAATTTTTTTTACACCCTCAACCCTTCACTCTCTACCAATATTTATAGCTATAGCAATGCATGAGAGCCCTTGGATTAAACTTGAGCTCTAAGCCAAACAATTTCAGCCTTGGATTTCGCTACAGTAAAAGGTATCGATACGGGTATTGATACCTATATCGATATTCTCATCGATATCTGATCTTGGCTGATTCTTCTCTTGGGCTTTGTTGGGAGTTGAGATCTTGGGATTTTATTCAAAATTTCTTCATTAACCTAAAATTTAAGAGAGAAAAAATTATATGACGCCCCTGTTTTCACACATGGCTGAAGTCCAAGGTGAATCCAGAGATGTCAAACCTGCTATGCACCCACACTGTGCAATAACATGTTTCACCAATCATAGTAATATTCTCTAGTGAAATCAATTATGAGTGAAGGTACAAAACAG